>CAUYQG010043182.1:0-22579 GCA_963574415.1 Tarsius wallacei | reverse complement strand
CCACGCCCGGCTGATTTGTGATTTATTGTAGAGATGAGGTCTCGCTTGCCCAGGCGGGTCTCGAACCCGCGGGCTCAGGCAATCCACTCACCTCAGCCTCCCGAAGGCGCGGGATTACAGGCTGAGCCACCGAGCCCGGCTCCTTTCTTTCTTAACATGACTATTTACCTATTCTCAGACTGAAAAAAAAACATGGGATTTTAGAAATGTAAAATTGGTCTTGTTAGCTGTAATATAATTAATTTTCTCCTTTATGTTTATAATTTATTCTAAGGACAAATAATAGCAGCTGTGGCATGACAGTGATTTTATAATTTAATTATGTTATATAAAATGTAATACTGGTGAGGAAACAATAATGTTGCACTGATTATTGTAGTCCTGAAAAAATGCAAATAAATCTAATGAACGAGTGAGAAAAATGACACTATTGTTGGCACTCTGAAATTCTGCAGGGACTTACATGGTAGTAAAATCAACTCTATCTTCTTGCTGTGTTCAAGAGGCTTTTCATTGATTTCATTGATTTGACAGGAAAAGCCTTTTCAACTTAAAAAAGAAAAAGAAAAAAGGCAATACTCTCCAGGCCATGTGTATTATTAAGATCTTTTAGTAGTGAGTTGCTCTTTCTCTGTGAAATTGGCTGTTAAAGTCGGAGGGAACTCTTAATAGTTTGCATGGTGTTTGATTAAATGGAACAGTTGGAGCAGTACAGATTTCAGATTTAATGGAGCAGATATTCACCTCTATATATCCTCTATGATTAGCATAGTTGTTTTTTCTATATTATAGAAATACTATTTTTGGGTATACTGATTCACATTATAAAATAAAAGGAGTATGTTAGAGAAAACCTGGTAAATTGAACCTTTCTTGGAAAGACTTAAAAGCATATTATCAAAATATGAAATATAAGTTAAACAATATGTGTCCAGCATTAAGGACTAGTTTGTAGTTCTGAGGAGATCAAACTAACTATGACACTGGAAGAATGACAATGATAGACACTGACATTGGGGAGAGATTATTCTATGATTTCCTGTTGAATGACAGGAAATTGAAACATGGAGAAGTCAAGTAACCTAAATCAAAGGGCACTTATATAAGTCGTAGACAAGGGCATCTGACTCCATGGTCTTTGGTCTTAACCACTACTTTGTATTGACTTCCACAGAGAAAAAAGGACCACCTTATACCTGTAATAAAACGTGAAATTTGACGTTGTAGGTGAAGGATGAAATCTGGGAGCTGGAATAATTAAGGCAGTTTGCTGAAAACAAGACAAACAAACAAAAACAAACAAGGGCAAGTGGGGGTAGGAAAGTGATAGCTGCTCAGCACAAAGCACGGAGTATTAATAAACATGCTGTGTGCAGCATAGCAGGAAGCAGCTGTTTGGAGCTGAAGGTTTGTTTCTGAGAGAGTAGTATAAAAGGATGGTTAGATTAGCTAGGGAAATAATTTTGAATTGAAAAGTATGGACTTGGGCACACATTTTTCTAGGTTGCTGTTAGAGGAAAGACAAAGATGTATCACAGGTGCATTAAATACAGACTTAGAACTACAGGAGATTATAAAGGTTTTCATTGTATCTTTGATCTTTAATATATCGGCCTCTCTCCTAAGTTGTGTGTTTTAGGTTTTGACCTTTGACCTACTGGTTGTCCAGAGACAGTGTGGTGTAATGGAATAAAAGCAATAAACCCCAAATATCAGAAAACTTGGACTGTAGTACCAACTTTTCCACTTTTTTGCTGTAATGACCTTGTGTGGGTTACTTAACTGTTTGGGATTTAACTTCCTCAGCTGTATAATGAACTTAGTATCACATGCCTAATTTGCCTAATTCAGGATTTCTGTAACAATAAAATATGATATTTTAAAGCTTTTAACTTACTGGATCTATATAAATTATTTCTGAAAACAACAACAATGTTATGTCACAAACCCCCTAAACAGGAATGAAAATGAGGGTATAAAAATTGAAGTGTGTTGTCCATAGCCCTCTTTTCCCCCAGTGGTGTATGTAGGAAGACTTTGCTTTTATTATTATTTTTTTGAGTTGGAGTCTCACTCTGTCGCCTGGGCTGGAGTGTAATGGCAAGCTCATGGCCACTGTAGCCTTGACCTGCTGGGCTCAGGTGATCCTTCTGCTTCAGCCTTCCACGTTGCTGGAACTACAGGCATGCGCCACTACGACAGGCTAATTTTTTTATTTATTGTGGAGATGAGGTACTTGCCAAGTTGCTCAGGCCGGTCTCCAACCTGTGAGCTCAGGCAATCCTCTCACCTTGGCCTCTCAAAGTGAGCCACCGTGCCCTGCTGATGTTGCTTTTTTCTATAAATCTGATTTCTAATTTCTTCTGGCTTCAGGCTTTTTAGCACATTGTGATTGGATCGCAGGACACTCAATCAAGTAGGGGAGACAAAACCTGAAGATGTGTGACTAGATAAAATGTAATATACAAAATTATCTTTTGTGAAATAATTATAGCTATGCTATGGTAATTCAGAAGTGATTATTGCCGCTTGGAGAAAATGGGAAGACTTTGTGGAGGAGGTAGTATTTGAAAATGAGCTTTGAAAGAAGGATGTGATGAGATGCCGAAATAAAGAGGGTATTTGCCTGGAGAAAAACAAATGTGTGATGAAAAACATTGGTATTTTTGTAATAAGTATGCCTAAGCAGTAGCAGGAAATAGATCAGTAAGGTAGGATAGGACCCTCTCTGAGAATCTTGATTGGTATGCCAACGAATTTTGGATTGTTACACCTTATAAAATTTGTTTTGAAAATTACACTTCAGGAATGAACTTGTCACAATGATCAAGCAGGTCTTGTTATTCATATTCTTTTTTTTTTTTTTTTTTGAGTTGGTGTCTCACTCCGTCGCCCAGACTGGAGTGCAGTGGCTGCTTCCGGCCACCGCAGCCTCGAACTGCTGGGCTTCGGCAATCCTTCCGCCTCAGCCTTCCGAGTAGCCGGAACTACAGGCGTATGCTACCACGCCCGGCTAATTTTTTTTTTTTTTTTAAATTTATTGTAGAGATGAGGTGTCGCCTGCCCAGGCCGGTCTCGAACCCACGGGCTCAGGCAATCCACTCACCTCAGCCTCCCAAGGCGTGGGATTACAGGCTGAGCCACCGAGCTGGCTTGTTATTCATATTCTAATGAGTGTATAGGTTTCCTTTGTTTTTACTAAGAAGAAAGTTTTATTGTTGCCTTTATTGGTTCTTTTTGTTTATCCAATAATACTGCTTTCTACTGACTACTTTGTAGGAAAATAAAACTATTAGTTTTTCATAGCTTGATTAAATCAATCCTGATTTTCAACAGTTATGAATTTTTACCTCATGAGATACTTTAAGAATAAAGATGCTTGCCTGTTAAAATTTCTTGGTGTACATTTTTGATAGTATTTGTTTGATTTGCTATCTGCTGATACATGAAACAATTTTTTTTTTTTTTTAAGTTGATGTCTCTGTCACCCAGGCTGGAGTGCAGTGGCATGATCACGGCTCACCACAACCTCAGCCTCTTGGGATCAGTCAGTCTTTCTCCCTCATCCTCCTGAGCAGCTAGAACTACAGGCACATACCACCACTCCTGGCTAATATTTTGGTCTTTTTGTAGAGATGAGGTCTTGCTGTGTTGTCCAGGCTGGTCTAGAACTCCTGGGTTTAAGCAGTCCTCCTGCGTTGACTTCCCAAAGTGCTGAAACAAATATTTTAGATGTGTTGGATTTTCTGATTTTTCAGGGCTTTTGTGATTCATTAACACAGGAGACACTTCCTATGAAGATATTTCTTTCTTTTTTCTTTTTTTTTTTTTTTTTTGAGTTGGACTCTCACTCTGTCGCCCAGACTGGAGTGCAGTGGCATGCTTCCGGCCACCGCAGCCTCGACCTGCTGGGCTCCAGCGATCCTTCCACCTCAGCCTTCCAAGTAGCTGGAACTACAGGGGCACGCTACCACGCCTGACTAATTTTTATTTTATTTTATTGTAGAGATGAGGTCTCACCAAGTTGCCCAGGTGGGTCTCGAACCCGCGGGCTCAGGCAGTCCACTCACCTCAGCCTCCCAGAGCGCTGGGATTACAGGCTGAGCCACTGAGCCTGGCGAAGATATTTCTAATTGTATTCTTTTGAAACTCAAACACTATAATCTTGTGAAAAATTCCACTGCCATGCACAGTACTATTTCCAACAGGCATGGGTCATAAATATTTGGTAATGGTTGTCAAATAAGCCTTATATAGTATTGAAACTTTAATAGGAATGACTTTTAGTTCTTTTGTAAAACTGAGTGCCAATTCAAGTGATAAATAGTTAATGTTTTTTAGATATGTGATTTAAATCAGAATAATAGTTTTCATTGATTTTTTTTGGTAAATATTTAAAACCAGAAAAGTAGTTCAAACCTGCAGCTTAGATAGAAGTCTGGTATAATTGACATTTCTGGAAATTATTTTCATTCCAGGTTGGATAAATGATTTATTGTTACTTTACTGACATTTTGAGTATTTGCCACATAATTTAAAAAAAATTTTTGTTTCTTTGAAGCCTAAAGTTTTTTATATTCTTATTGTTTCCTGGCTGACTTCATTTCACTGACAGATTTGATTCAAAGTAAGACATTGGCTAGTTGCTACTTAGCTGAAAACATTGCTCTCTTCATTGTTATACAAACCCCACATTTCCTGAAAGTATAGTTTCCATTTATGCACATTTAAAAACTTTATTTTGCATGCTGCTCATGTTTTGTAACTGTTAATTTACTTCTTTTAGTTTTCTTTATTTAATATTGCAGTAGAATATCATCCACCAAATTTACTGCAGATTGACTGTAATTATCCTAGAAATTTAAGGTTTAACTAAAAATTGTTGCTTTCTTACTAAAGGGGGTCTGACTTTCTGGACATTGAATAGCCTTCTTCATTGTGTTCTCTGTAGCTAATGAAAAGTACATTTGTTGAAACCCCATGTTTGTTTAATCAGTTCGTTGGACTTACCACCAAAACAGTGGCACAGTGAGGTCAGATTGTAGGCAGTAATCCTTCTTAAATGAGGCTTAAGGGGAGTTGGCATGGTGGTTTGTAAACTGTATTTGGAGCATTGCTGGCTTCCACTAAGTGTAATGTTCCAAACCTTGGAATTTTATCCTAACCCAGTTATCTCAAAGGCAGTTGTTTCATTTATTTGTCAAGGAATCCTACATACATTGTCATTCTTGCACGCATGTACACATACGCTCGTGCTTGCATGTGCGTGCGCGCGCGCGCACACACACACACACACACACACACACACACCTTTTCTGCACAAGGAGAATTTATAACCTACAGTGGGAAATAATTTGATGTTAACTTTTGTTTCCTTTTCTTGCCTCTAAAAAAGTAGTGTTGCCTAATTGCATTGAATCCTAACATTTTTAAAATATAAACTTTCAAATCTTGTGAACATATTGGAATATTTGTCTTATAGTTAAAAGATGACATTGCATCTTCATGGGTGTTTTGCTTTTGCTACAATTTTACTTAAGGTATCAATACCATAATATATGTTTATTTATAATGCTAGGAATTGTCAGTTTAGTGTTTCATAAGGAAATATTCAGAGATTTGAGATTTAATATTAAAATTAAAATCAAATGTTATTCTTCGTAATATCTATTCACTTTGATATGTTTTATAATACTATTCCATACCTTAACTTAGTTTTACAGATTGATATTACAAATGTGCCTTTTAAAACGTAGCTTACCAGTCTGATATTTAAGTATCACTGAACTGAAGAAGTTGCTCATAGGTAATGTTTCAGTTAAAAACTATTAGAACAATTTGTTTGGCCACACCGTGGTTTGTGAAAAGCCCAGAAACTTTAGCACAATATAATCTTTAGAGTGGTGTTAACCAACCACTATAAATTTGTTTTCCATTGTTTGAAACCCCAGTATGGAGCTGTTATAAACTGCTGTCTGATCCAGACTCCTGTTGTTTTCATATCTTTCTCTGATCCTTTAAAAATGTGTTGCAGTACATTTAAATCAGCTTTTCTCTCAACAAATTTTAGTAAAAATTTTTTTTTGAAAATTGTAAACTCTAGGAAATACATGTAAAAATATATTGTCTTCCCTTTGATGATCATTCATTTACTGCCTGCCTGCAGTGTTCCAGGCTGTGTGGGTTACTAAAACTCAGTCGTTAATCTCAAGTAGCTTAAAATCTCAAGAGGGGAGATAAAACATGCATACCTTTGTGTATGTAGTACATGAACAGCAGCATGTTAGCAGGGTGATCAAAGTACTCTGAAAGTACCCTGAAGGAATTTTGTGTGGGAGGAGGGAGGGAAGAATTTGGGCAGGGGTGTTCTTGAACTGTGGCCAGGATTTTGGGGTGGGGAGAGTAAACCTGTGATGTATGTTGGAATCAGTTGGTTTCCATACTGTCTTTGGAACTTAAGTTTATCACCCTTCTGCTTTTTTACTTGTTTTATGTTGAGAATAATTCAGTAGAGAATGAGAAAGTGACACTGTTAGAGAGAGAGAGAGAGAGAGAGAGAGAGAGAGAGAGAGAATATGAGAATGAATGAGTATAGAATTATAGAATTGCTGGAGCAGTGCCCTTCAGTAAGCGCTAGGAAAGGGGGATAATGCAGAAGTAAGGGGTTGGCCTTAAGCAAGAGCAAGGACATCTGTAGCATAGAGAGAGAGGGCAGAGTGTATGGAGTACAGTGGCTGATAGGTGGTAGATATAAAATGTGGAATTTCTCTTTTAGTGGTTTGTAACTGTCTTTGAAAAAATAAGCAAGGTCATCAGTTGAGAGCAAAGATAGAGGAAGAAGTGTCAGAGGTTTGTGGAGCGTACATAAGAAAATGGTTAGTAATGTAGGACAGTTGCTAAAATGAAGGCCTTAGGGAAATGTGATTTGATTTCTCTGTAAATGGCAAGGACCCACTTATGTTGTGGTTATGAGTTTAAATTAAGACCTGTTTGCATGGGTTTGGGTTTTTTCTAGTCATATTCAGCAGCACAGATTAGGTGGGGAGTTGGATTTAAGTAGGGTTTTGCTAATATAAACCACAAAAAGAGGCCAGGGGAGATGAGGGCATGTGCACAGGAGTGATAATAATGTCTAGCAATAGAATTTAAACTGGGAGAAGTCATGAAGCAAGTGAGGAATAGTGAAAGGTGGTTGACCTGTGAAGTATACGCTCTAAGGAGTTTTCCAGTTAACCAGAGTTCACTGTGGAATAGCAGTTTGCAGTGTGATTTTAAGTCTTATCACAGGAAGTAAATATGTTTAAAGAAACAACCAAGAAACTTTTTGTTGTGAGATTTCTGTAGTGCTCTAGTTAGAAAAAAATAATCTGGAGAAACATCTCTTAAAATTTTTTCCATTTTGTTCAACCGACAAACCTTATTTTACTTAAAACCTTGATTTACTTTAAGTAAATGATTGCTTTACAGTGTCATTATAGAGAGTGTTTTGTATTCCTGTTGTCTAATTGTCAGTACCAGATTCCAGTTGGTTGCTATGCAAAGGAAGTTTAGGTTTAGCTGATGTTATGTGTGTTTACAATCAGATGACATCAAATACTTGAATGATAATTGTTTTTTTAAAACTTTAAAAAAGTTGGATTGGTAATTTTTTTTTAAAGAGAGATTATTTCTAAATGATGTGTTCAGGTAAGGTTTCAAGGGGCATGTTTTCTGTTTGAGAAATAACTTCCAGTTTCTTTAGAAATTGCTTTCACATAAAAAGAATGCAATTATATAGTAAGGAAAAATGGCTATAGCTTTGAGTAACCCTTTAATTTTGATTGGTACTTCAGCTATCTTAAAATATATATCACTTTAAATAAAAATTTTTGGAATCTACTTAAATAGGATTCTGCCCTTTTTTGCACACAAGTAGATGCAATAGCAAGAGGCGAGAATTGCTGGACCTGTGCCCTTTAGTAGTTGAGAGGGTGAGGGATCCAGTGCATAAGTGGAAGGACTTACTTTAGATAGGAACACAGATTCATCTATGCCAGGGTTTTAAAATCTTGGCTCTGCAGGTTTAGTGTCCCTTATCTGAAATGCTTGGGATCAGAAGTATTCGGATTTTGGAATATTTGCTTATGAGTGAGATATCGTGGGAGTGAGAACCAAGTTGAAACATGAAATTCATTTATGTTTCGTATACACCTTATACACATAGCCCGAAGTTAGTTTTAACTGCATTTTGACTGTAACCTAGCACATGAGATCAGGTGTGGAATTTTCCACTTGTGGTGCCACGTTTGAAAAGTTTGGGTTTTGGGACATTTTGTATTTCAGATTTTTGGATTGGTGTTCCTCAGCCTGTATTGACATTTGGGCTGAATTTTGTTTGTGGAGCTCTCCTGTGCATTGTAGGATGTTTAGCAGCATTTGTGGCCCCCACTACTAGACACCAGCAGTACAATTCTTTTCCCCTTGCTGCTGATTAAAAATGTCTCCAGAAATTGCCAGGTGTCTCCTGGAGGTTAAAATTGCCCAGAATTGAGTACAGCAATTTATGGTAATAGAAGGAAGACCCAGGTTCTGGCTTCAGAAGCAGTTATTTGGGTAGATGTAGAATTGGGAGTTTGAGGAAATTACTTTCCAGTTAATTTTCTTAGTGAGATGGAAGTGAGATAATTGGAGAACGAAGAAGAGGCAAACAGGTGAATATTTCTTGAGCTTTGCCTTTATTCTGTGACAGATGACACTCTTTGAAATACTGTCATTTTATAAATTTATGTTGGTTGGTCAAGAGAGGGTTCCTGGTACTTTAGTCTGACCTGATTAGATGTCGTGTTTATTGAATTCTTCAACAAATAGCATCTTTCTCCATAGATCCAGTGGTCTCATTTTTAAAAAAATGAAAAAAAAGATCCTTATTCTTCTTTATTACTTGACTTTAGGGACATCTAATCATTGTTCTTTCCAGAAAATAATTCTTTCCTTGCCTTCTACTAAGCCTAACTTTCTTGTCTTTGTGCTTCCTCCTCTTTCTTGGTTTCCACTATACAGATAGTAATAAAGACTCCTCTGTTAAAATCTACACTCAACTTGGGGCTCTATAAAAAGGCAGTGTGTCAAACCACAAGGGCTGAAGTGAAATTCCTTTACTTGTTCCTCTTAGCTCAGTTCATTGCAAAAATCCGGAATGGAAAAAGCCGTAAAGTAAGTCGCTTGGATTGTGGAGATATGCAGGTAAAGGAAATTCACATTTATGGGATAACCAGCATCTTACTGGTGTTATTTGTATTATTGGAGTCTTTTACAACTCTTTCAGGTATCTACTTATACTCCCTCTAATAGAAGTGGCCATAGATGTAGAATACAGCTGATTGTAGTTGAGTAAACAGCTACTAGTTATCTAATGAGGCACTGTTGGATGGAGAATGGCCATTTCTAACTATGGTTGTACTTCAAGAATGCCCCGATCTCTTTGGTTTTCCTCCTTTCTCTTGTTTCTTTCTTCCATTCTCTTCTCCTGTAGCATTTAAAAAAAAAAATTTTTCCCTACTGAGGTACCTGAATGGTCCCATTATCTGACACCACTGTTTGACTTGGAGGTAATCTTCACAGTTATTCTTAACTCATATACATAACATTATTTTTGACCTTGTACACACAATTTCTGAGTTTAAATATAGTTTTAGATGCAAATTCTGTATTGTATCATGAGTTAAGAAAAATAATCTCTAGTTACTTAGTGACCTGAAAATACTGCTTTTTAAAAAAATTTGTACATATACATATATAGGTCAATTGTAGAATTTTAAAATCTTTTGTTGGAAGAGCTTAACTAAAGCTTTGGCTAGACTTAAGAAACATAACTATAGTTACTCAGTATCTTTTCAGTTTGAAAAGTTGTGTTCTGCTTTCAGTATTTCCTTTTTACATAGAAGTTATATTTGTGAATATGTTTTCAAACTGTAACTTCTGCGGAGAAAATTAGAATACACTATTCACAGTAGGTAGTAGGGACATTAATTCATGGCATAAAAATCTGTTCTAATGCAGATTGATTTGCTAGCAGAAAGCAGAACTATGCAGACTTTAATAAATTCATTATATTCATAATCCACTGAAATACATGAGTTAATTTCTCATTTCAAACTGTCTTCCAAACTCTAAGCGATGAAAATAGTTTAGAAATGATTCAGTTCAATTCACCAAAAAAAAAAAAAAAGGAATTCCTAACATGTGCTGGATACTGCTAAGTTGATTAAGACATTGTATGTATGTCCATTGTCAAGAGGTTAGTAGGAGGAAAATAAGACAAGACATCATTCTTTACTATGAGGTAAAGACAAGGTAAGTGGGTTGTAACAGCAGTATAGATGTATCACAGGATCAGAGTGTTTATGTTGCTATGTTATCTAATAAAGATACATTCATGTTCATCTGTTTGTCTGTTGGATACTTTTATCATGAGTAGGGAAATTGATATTTTTCATTTTGAATGTCTGCATAACTTTTCATGGTTGTGTTGTTGGACTTAGCTCTAAAATTGACATTAATTTTCAGAACTATCTAGTACATAGCTTTGTGGCTCAGTCTTAAAGACTTTGTTCTGCAAGTCCTTAGGACTCTAGTTTCTCCAAATTATGCAAAAATTGGACTCATTTGCTGAGCTATACAAACTTATATTTCTGTAAATATTTCAGTATAAAATAATATTGTTATCAATCTTTGGTTGAGTACCAAAGAGTACTATAATAGCTAACCATTATATGCATAACATGTATCTGTGGAACTAACTCTGAAAATTGTGACCTATATTAAGAGTTGTATTTTGAGAATTCTAAAGAAGGAATTGATTTCACAGATTTAAAATTGGTGTTAGTAAATACTTTTAGTGACACTTTTTTCTAAATATAATAATGAACTCTTATTTTTTTCTCATAGGACAGATTTATCTTTTTGTACATCCTTAATAACACAAAGTTTACTATTCTAAAGATAATTAGTGGTGAAAGAGGTTTGTCTTAAAAATAATAAGTACATGGTATGGTTAGGTATCAAGTAAATAATGTCAACATAAAATTCAATTTAAAAATTATGCTCAATATCATTATTACTTGAGAAACTTTAATGTGAACTGACTGAGATTTAAGGCAAAGTGATGTTTCTAGTTCCACTTAGGGACGAAGTGAACAAGCATTACATTGGGAAGACAGGGGTGCATACTTGTAAAAATGGACATAAATTATGTAAAAATTTATTGATTTTTTCCTCCTGAGAATTTATCTTTATCTGAGACTGAGATTGAATGCTTAAGGTTTGAAAGACTTTGAATTGCTGTGATGGTGTTGAAAATTGCTTCTTTCCATGTGATTCTCTGATTTCTTTTGTATAAAGTTTAGACACAGTTAACATGAGTGTGGAAATTGTATTTTTGATTTTAAGTGCCTGTGCGTAGTTCAAGAACCAAAAGGGTGTGGACTAAGAGAAAGAAGCCAGTGGACAGGAAAAAAATGGAAAATAAGAGAGAAAACAGATGAAACAAAGTAATGAAGGAGTTGAGAAAAGATGGATCACTATTACAAGAATGCAGTTGGCATTAAAAAGGGTCCAGCCTCCTTCAAAGGCAAGAGAGGAGTTTAAACAAATTTCAACTAAAATTATTTTTGCTGACTTTCACTGTTCCTTAAGACTCTGTCATGTTTTCAGTTCATTTTTAAAACTCTCCAAAGAGGCAACTTCTGTTGTTTACTCGGCTTATCCTCAACCATGTCAATATTCTTTGCCTACTAACCTACTGATACCACACTCACTGTGATGTCCGAAGGCCCTGTCCTAGGGCCACTTCTTAGCCTTCATCAGATTTAGTATATGTTCTGCATAGCCTCTGCCTCTTGTTGCTCTCTCATTTTCTTTGATACTTTCCTGTTTTTCTGCCTCTTACTGTTCCTTTTTGATGATGATGATGGCAGCTCATATTTATTGAGCCTTAGTATGAGTCACACACTTTTATTTGCACTTTACATGTGAGCTTTAGTTTCTGTATTGTTTTACATGTGGGTTATATAAGGACAAAATGACTTAATTCAACAACTGTACAGAGGGCCTGTTACTATCCCCATTTTTCAGGCAAAAAAAAAAAAGAACAACAAACAAACAACTAAAGGTCAAAAAGCTTAGGGAACTTGCCCAAGGTCATGCAGGTTAAGTGGTAGAGTTGGTTGGAATTTCTTTCCGGGTAGTCTGGTTTTAGGAGCAGTCCTCTTCTTCTTCTTCTTCTTTTTTTTTTTTTTAGGAGCAGTCTTCTTAACCTTAACTTTCTTTCTGTTACAGTTTTGTTCTTTTTTTCCTCCTCACTCTACTTGAATGTTCAGAAGTGTCTTACACTCCCATAATTTCCTTATTTTCCTCTTTGGGATTGAGCCTTTTGACAGCATCTCTGGCTGGACTATTTTCTTGCCTTTCATTCTTATGTTTCCAATATTATGGCGAACTCCTTCGTAGAAATCTTTCACCAGCGTCTCAGATTTGACATAATTTTATTGATCATTTGCCTTTATTAATGACCCCCCTCCAGTTTTCACTATTACACTTTACTGTGTTTCCTCTCAAGGTTTAATGACATAATTTCTCAGTTATTTACCCATGTTTGAATCCCTGGAGTGAGATTCCCCCCCCGGCCCCTTCTTTTCTTCATTTGTAATTGTAGTCACTAAAGTTCCATCAATTCTACTTCTTTCTGTTTCCTTTTCGTTTCTGCTTTCCTGTGTCTTTATCAAGGACTTCCTCGTGTGTCTTCTTGTTTTTAGTCTCTTCTGTCTCTAATTTGCATCTTTGAGGTTGCTCCAAGAATTATGTTTCTTTTTTAAAAAAAATTATTTTAAAGATGAGTACAATTCAGGATTAGGTAGATAAGAGGTCATCATACAGGTAAAGTTTGGGCCTCCCATTGGACCTTACTTCGCCTGGTTTGAGATCAGGTACTCTTATTGATGTTATGTGCCTCCCTCCTCCACTCCCCCCTCTGAATTATGTTTCTTAAAAGTTATGGTCTTAATACTCCTGGGTTTAGAAACTGTTGCTCCCCATTTTATTTAGAAAAGTAGAAACTCCTCAGCAAACTTTTTTCTTGCACTTGTATTCAGGTACTTCAGTGTCTTGAAGGTAGATCAGGGTGGTATGCATAGAGGTATACTTGGCACAGAGTGCACATGAGGCTGACCCTGGCCATTCCTCACCTCAGTTACCACTTCAGGCCTCTCAAACGAAGTTTTCAAAGAAGAAAAATGGCCTCCTGTTTTTAAAAAGGGAAGAAACTGAAACAGATAGCATTACCACCTTTACCATGAGCCCAGGACAATAACCACCTAGAAAGCCTCATCTGGGATCAGATGTGCAGTTATGAGGCAGGTCTTGTGGCCACCAATGCCCAGGGCATACCACCTTGGCTACCCTGGCAGTATTTTGTGGGGCCTGTACAGGGATAATGGACAGTGGTACAATCACTGTAATTTCGAACTCCTGGGCTCAAGTGATCCTCCCTTCTCAGCCTCCTGAGTAGCTCTGGGACTACAGGCTTGTACCACCATACTCAGATAATTTTCTTTTTTTGTAGAGAAAAGGTCTTGCTATGTTGCTGGGTTTGGCCTCCAAATCATGGTTGCAAGTGATTTTCCTGCCTTGGTCTCCCAAAGCTCAAGTTTAATATACATATTTGTACTGGATTATCCTGGCTTTTCTACTCTTCCTGTTTCTTATAATATGAGATGAGAATATTCACTCAGTCAGCCCTTTATTACAGGTAGTCCTTTTTCCTCCTGATTCCTTGTAATTAAGGCAACTTAGGTGATAGTATAGTGTGATAGTGAGGTGGAAATGAAAATAGAATTGAATTGGTTCGGTGATATTTTGTTTGTCAGTTGTTGGGCCAGGCCAGTGTTTAGAAATATTTATCAATTTTACTGCATCTCTTATTTCTCTATTTTGTTACTTAGCAAATACATACTCTGTAAGGCAGTTGAGGAAGGGAATTACAGTATTTTAAACATCTGATTGAAACAATTTGATCACTTAATGCAAGGGAAGAAGGAAACAAGTTTAATAGGATTATAAAACAAGAGTGAATAATTTTTCATTGTAAAATATATACATTTTTAATATTCTGTATTGAAAATACTTACCTTACAGATCTATATACCACTAGGTGAAATAAGACAGTCCTATGTCTTATTAAATTAGAAAGTTATATCTGTGTCCATGCCTTTGTCTCTGGATCACTGTAATATATTTTCTTAAGTTTTTCTCTCTTATCTGTAGTGGTTTTATTGATACATGTGATAGTTACGTTTGAGCAACATCCACAGTGTCATACCTTGCCAAATTATATTTAACCATTGAAGTTTTTATTTTAGGGTCTTATGGTCATTTTTTTAAAATATGAGAAAGGAGTTTTTGATTGGAAAATTTACTCCAGAAGATGTACTTATTTTTTTCCATAGGTGATTTTTTTTTTTTGGTTGAGGATATAGAATCACCAATTTGGCAGGCCTTTTTTTTTTTTCCCCCTGAGTGCTTCCAGTGTGCAATGCACCTGTATCCAAGGATGAACAACTGTATTTTATGATCTCAATTATTTCACAGTCTGTAATATGTTCTGTGAAAATTATTAGTTCCTGGACTGGGAGTGACAGCTTTTCTGTAAGCAATACTTAGTCTTTGTCTTAAATAGGACAGAAGGAAGCATAATACTGGTGTGAGAGAATGGGTATTCCTTGGAAGACACTGGCAGGAGGGATGGAAACTTAATATATATTGATTACACAGTTTGTGAGGCATTTTCATATACATCATCCCAGTTATTCTTCATGGTAGTGCTATGATGTATGCAGTTTTCTGAATTTGTAGAGGTTTCAACAAATGGACAGATTCAAGGTTGTACAGATGCAAAGTGAAGGCTTATGGTCCCTAATTTTTAAGATAGTGAAGCTAGAACTCTAGAACTTTTTTACTTCAAAGATTCCCAGTATGCTGTGTTGCCTGGGGGTAGATGCTTTTAGCATTCCTGGTAAAGTAACAAGTGCAGAGTAGAAAGATACCTAAATTCCATAAAATGTATTTTCATTTTCTGTAACCGTTTACAAAACACAGAAAGTTTCTCATTTCTAGAGAGTGAACCTGGGAGAGGCTGTCCTTTCATCTAGGATGTATGGCCAAAAGGATCTTTCTGGCATTGACATTGAAGGCTACCTGGAATAATGAATTAGCAATTTGTAATGACTTTTTAAAATGTAGATACATCATGTTTCCAGATATAAAAAAATGTAGTCAGATGATTGTCATCTGACTGCATTTTTTTATATCTGGAAACATGATTTTTTTCATTTTAAGAGGAAACTGTTGGGTTCTTTTCTAAAGTCATTGACTAGAAGTTGCAGTTTTATAGAATTTTAACTTCTATGAAATATAGGGTGTGTGTTAGGGGAGCATATACCTAAAGGATCTTGACTGAGTTATTTGAACCAGAAAGAAGAGCTACAGTTTTAGGTCACCGGCCTTTCTCTGTGGTTTCATCTTTTTCAACGCTTACTGATTTAGAAACAGCAACAATAAGGTCTTGGATAATGAGAAAGAAAGCCATACTTGTAAAATCTTCATAAAGTTGATTAAAAAAAATAAAGCTGATTTTATAAAACCAACATCGTAGTTTTATACAAGTAGATAGGCAGATATTGAAGAAGATGGGGCTTGTCAGTATTGTGGGTGAAAAAGAGTTGGATGTTTTGGTATGTGATTAATAAAGTTAGTATGATATCTAGGCTATCTTATAGGAGCCTTGTGCCAGATCAGGATAATTAATAGTTTCAGTGCTCACTGTCTTTTCCCTGTGAAATGATATGTTCATTTTAGAAAGTTTTATTTTTAGAAGAACTTAAAGCTGGAGCCACTAGGGAGGCAGTGGCTGGCATGTAGCTAGATCAGAGGACCATGTCATATGGGGAATGGGGATAACAACGGGGCATATTTAGCCTGGATGTGTTGTATTTTTGGAGACCTGTAAAGTAGTTTTCACCATAGGAAGAAACTTATTTTGTGTTATTCCACAAGAAATAGCTGTTACAGGGTGAAGTATTTTATTTCATATAAAGATTATTAGACATCTCTCATATGTCCATCGTTTCCCCAAGTAGGGAGTCCACATCTCTGCAGCTACAGTAAATCTCTGGGATCAAAGCCACGTGGCTACTCTAGGCAAGACTTTCCAGTAGGCAGGTTTTTATTTTATTTTATTTTATTTTTATGCTCCCTTGACAACCATTAGGCCAGTAGTTTTCAAAGTATGGTATGCAACTACTGGGGAGTGTGTGTGTGTGTGTGTGTGTGTGTGTGTGTGTGTGTGTGTGTGTGTGGGGATTGGAAGGGTGGGGCTGGGGGACAGTTGGTCCTTTAGACCCCTTCAGGGCACCTACAAGATCAAAACTATTTTTATATAATATTAAGACATTATTTGCCTTTTTTCCATTTTACTGATACTTGTACTAATGGTATAAAAGCAATGATGGGTAAAACTGCTGGTGCCTTCACATGAATCGATGCAGTGACACCAAACACTGATAGTCATTGTATTCTTCAGAAAACAAGACCTTAGATTTTCCTTAGGAATGTCCTTGATGAAAGAGTAAAATTATTAATTTTATGAAATGTTCACCCTTCAGTGCATGTCTTAGTATGCTGTGAGAAAAAATTACAAGTATACATAAAGCGCTTCTGCTGCTTATGATGATTATTTCAAGGGAAAGCATTTGTGCAGTTATTTGAGTTTTGTGTTAAACCACCCACTTTTTAAATAATGGAGCGTTTGTACTTGAGAGAACGACTGATAAACTATGTTTATTCAGACTTAGGTGTTTGGTAGGTGCTTTCTCCAAAATGAACAGTGAGTTTGTCAAGGAAAACTGACATTATGTATTGCTTATTGATAGAAATCTGTGATTTTATTCAAAAATTAGAGTTTTAGAAAACTTGTATCTGCTACTGTGAGTTGATAACTTCTCAGTATTTACAGATTTTTCTGCTGAGATCATTGATGATATCAATAAATGTGATTTTTAGATATTGTGTTATAAAATGTTAACATATAAAAGATCTCCATAAGTTTGTGAACCAGAATTTTCCAAATGACCAGTGCATGATATTGAAAATTATGCATGGGTAAAATATCCTTTCAAAGTACAATATAGACTGTTGGGTTTTAATGTAACAGAACATGGGAAGTTCATCGATGTAATTTTTAATTAACTAGACATAGGATCTTGTTTGTTGCCCAGGCTAGAGAGCAATGGTGCAATCATAGCTTACGGCAGCCTCAAACTTCCAGGTTCAAGAGATCCGCCTGCCTCAGCCTGCCGGAGTGGATGAGACTATAGGAATGTGTCCCTAAGTTCAACTAATTAAAAAAAAAATCTTTTTGTAGATACTGGGTCTTACTATGTTGCCCAGGTTAGTCTCGAACTCTTGGCCTCCCAAAATGCTGGGATTACAGGAGGGAGTCACCATGCTGGATTTGGCATCGTTTTTAGATTTAGCATTTCAATAACCTTTTAGAAACTACCATTTATTAAGTTTTGGTGTATGGTGTTAGAGAAGAATATCCACAATTAACTGAAAAGGTATTAAAATGGTCTTCCTTTCCCAACTACATATTTGTGTGAAGACAGATTTTCTTTGTATACTTCAACCAAATCAATATAATATATTGAATGTAGAAGCAGATGTGACAATCCAGTTATTGTCTATTAAGGCAGACTTAAAAGCAATTTGGGAAAATGAAAACCAGTGTACCTCTTCTCGCTGTAATATGTTATATTATTTATATATTTAGTTATATTTCCTAAACATTTTTTGACTATTATAAAAGTTTATTTAACAAAAAGTTTAATATGAAAACGTACATGATCCCTCTTTGGACAAGGGACATGGCTTTCTCTGCCAAACAGCCATTATTTTTACTCCATCCAGGGCTTGTAATATGATGATTGTTTTCTTATATTACCACTATTCCAGTGTTTGTTCTGTTGCCCATCAGTTGCCATCTTCACACATTCATCTGTCACAAGATTTGTTAAGAGATCAGACCCCCACAGTATTCCTTGGACATGTCTGACACCATTTAATTTCAGTGATAACTTATTATCCATACATTTTTTTCAACTCAGGATGGTGAACTTTGCTCATGAAGTCTATTTTGCGGGCTCATAGCTGCCTTGAAATGGAATTTGCAGCCTCTCACACGGGTCTGTGGTAGGCCCAGTGATTTGCCTTCCTAAAACTATTTATTTTGATAGATAATGGGCTTATTACTGTTTCAGTGAATTAACAAATGTATATTAAATTTTTTATTAGTATTAGTTTCCAATATGATAAATATATCGTATGGTAAATATAACCTATGTGATCAAAAACTTTTGGAGTTCTCTGTAATATTTAGGAGTGTAAAGGAGTTCTGAAATCAAAATGTGTGAGACCACTACTATAGGCTAGCATCTTTATAGTTTCATCAGTTTTCCCAGGTTTGATCCAGTTCTGGGGACTTGAACCTGTTATCATGCCCAGAAAGAAGATGATTTATAGTCCACAGAACTTGTTAGTTCATTGATCGTGGAATGGTTATGTTTTTTCAATGATTAGATTACTCATTTCTCTTTCATGGTGTCTTAGTACCTGAGAAGCTAAGCTAGGAGTCAAAGAGTTACTTGGTAAACGCAGGATTAAAGGAATTGGACGTTTTCCTCAGGTTATGAGAAAGTCTATTAGTGTGTTCCTGCTCCACAGTAGTGAATGTCTCTGTGGTATCTGTTTTTCTAATGTCTGTTTTCCATTGTTAATGCTTTGGCCAAACTCCATTCTAATTCCTTAAAAACATTATGTCACCCAGAGTCCCATTGTTTTATCATTAATTCAGTGTTGTAACAGATGTATGTAATACTTGCTTTTAGTGATGCTTTTCTGTTTTGATTGGATTCATCAGACATTTTAGTTCTGTGTCACTTCGAAGACTCCTTTAGTCTTTAGTATTAAGTGTAGCTTATGTTCCCTATTGTTTTTCATTTCAGAGGGTGTTTTGTTGTTGTCTTTTCCCCTACCTTGTCTGTAACATCTGAGGGGCTTCCATTTTGGATTCTAGTCTTTCAAAGAGTATTTGAGTGCCTATAATATATGCCAGACACTTGTCCCCGTCTCATACATCCATTGTCGAAATTACTTAAACAGAGGACTGTCTTTTCACAGATGATGAAGAAAGGAATTCTTATTTTAGTGTGCATCTTACCCTGGATCACCCCCATGTTCCAACTGAGATCTGAAGAGTTTATAAAATAGGAAAATTTTCAAGAAGTATCTGGCAGGATTAAATTGTTGTGCATATAGAATTAGTTGTATTCTGCAGGCTTATAGATCACCAAGATTTAAGACAGTCGGGTTCAGTTTTCTTTCTCACCCTCCTTTCTGATCAAAGGCTGGGAGTAAGAAGAAAGAGCCTAATAGCTTCTTATTACAGAGATTTGTACTATTTGTTCATTCAGTCAGAAAAATGTTTATTAAGCATGAGACACTATTCTTGGAGTTAAATAAAAAAGGCATACTGCTCTACTCAGTACTCTGATATGTTCTTATTAATAATTTGGTTATGTGTTTATATCCTTTAGGATTATTTATTTATAAATAAAAGTTTCTTCATTTGAACCTTGAGAGCTACATTTACATATGGCTTTTTGTTTTATACCCGTTAGTAGAGTGCACAAGATTAGATTGGTTCTGTAGGTGATGACGATAGAATTGGCACATGTAGCTTAGATGATCTATGAAAATAATGTGTTTATGAAAATTGCATGTGGTGAATCATTGTAAAGTGTTAAAATGATTTTTATAATATTTCAAATGTAGTGAAAAGTGCTATCTAGGAAGTGTCATTGCTTTAAAAAAACATCATTAAGTAAGCTTGTTAGTCATTTTACATAGACTTTTATAAAACATAGTCCATCAATTGTAGGCATGAAAGGCAGTATTATAGCTATCAGCATGATCAATACATGTCAAGAGGAAATGTTAGCAATATAACACTGAACACAGTCAAGAAAATAAAAGTCTAGGTGAAGAAAGACCACATTTTAGTATCTACATGGCGGTGACAGTCTTTTTCAGGGTAGCTAAGTTTAGGTGGTTACCATTTGATATTTATATTTAAATCTCTCCATAGTGATCATGTTCTAATGGAATAGAGTACACAGAATATGATGAATTGATCTCTTGACATCTCAGAGTGATCACAATAAATACTTGTAAGTTATGATCTTTATTGAAAGAGTACGATTTTAAAAAAGTATAAATATTGTGGGGAAAAATTAAACCTCCAGATCTGTAAGTCAGCATAACTCTAAAATGGAAAAATGAGTGCTGTGCAGCATCTACTGGAATTTTGATTGTGACATTTTGTAAAAGAGTATTGTATTCTCAATAGGCTGGCATCTAATCTTTTGATTCCCCCATTTTTGGGAATCAAATAGCTTAATCTGCTGTTATTTGAGGGATCCTTTTCATTTATAAACACATAATATTACTTTTTTTCTTGCCAACAATTTCATGCCCTGGTATTTTTTATGGAAAAAATAAATTAAAATATATTATTACCTATAAAGCATTTATCTTCAAGGAGTTTCTATACTGCCTAAGTTTTCTTGTGAATCCATTTTTCTATACATTAAAAAAAATCTTTACAAGCTAACCTTTTGTCTCTTTAAATCACAGTCTGGTTTTTAGATATTTAAGTCTTGAATTCTCTATTATTATTATTTTTTAAAGCAGGATTTATTGAGAGGACAGAAAAGCTCCCACAGTGGGAGGGGACCCAAAGGGGTTGCCCAAATTCTCTGTTATTTTTGTAATATAAATTCATGATGTCATGTATGAAGAATTTTGTCTTCATGCTTAAAGCACAAGAATGAAAATTTTGTTCACAGATTTTCAGTTTAGCGAAAATGAGGAATTGTATGACTGCGGATGAAAATGTAGTAAATTTTTCTACTGAATGGTGCTTATTAATTTTTAAAATCCTTTTCTGTATTCATTAATTCAACAAATTTGTTGTAAGTGCTCAGTTTGTGCCAGTCACTGTAGTAAGCACTGGGGAATATAGTAGTGGGGTGAGGGACAGGCATTAATAAAATTACACAGATAAATTAAATTTGCAACTAAGATATGTACAATTATGAGCTGTATGCTGCTTAATGAAAAGTCAGAGAAGTTGTTTATCTGAGGTCTGGGAGCATGAGATCAGATGAGGCTGATCAAAGGGTAGATTGGGATAGACTGGGCATAGTTAAGCAACAAATGGTATATTTCAGACCATCAAGGATTTGGGTTTTTATCTTAAGAACAAGGAGAATCCATGTTACGCATTTTAGGCAGAGGTTGGGGGTAGGGACCTGAGGGAAGATGAATGGATGGGGGAGCAAGACATGAATGGTGGGACTCTGGCAGTCTACAGTGTGCAAGGTGGCATGAGGATGTAGCCAAAAGTGAACATAGGCATTCGACAAAGAAAGCTTTTCTAGTACTCAAAAAACAAATAATGGTATGCCCCCTTCTTACTTTGAACTCTTATTTAATCTTGAACAAGACACTCAGAGGGGCCCTTAGTATTTTCTTGGAGACAAATTCTGTCATTTTTTTGTGTCAGGAATCTGAATGTTCTTCCACAGTCTCACTGCAGCACTAGTGCAGAAGACTGCTGTATTTCTTTGGGTGGTTTACATTGACTTTTAGTCTAAAAGCAGGTATCTGAAGACTAATACTCTTTTAAAAAAATTTTTATTTTTGCTTCAGTGTATAAGTGCATGTTTGTTACATGAACATATTGTGTAGCAGTAGAGATTAGGTCCCTGGTGGCCTATTCCCCAGATAGTGAGCATTTGTACTTCCCCTTAATGTTTCCCCAGTATCTATTATTTCTAACTTTGTGGCCATTTAGCTCCCACACATAAGGGAGAACATGTAGTATTTGGTTTTTTCATTCTGAGTTAGTTCACTTAGGATGATGATCTCCAACTCCATCCATGTTGCTACAGAGGACATGATTACATTCCTTTTATGATTGCATAGTATTTCATGGTGTCTATATACCATTTTTTCTTTATCCAGTCAATCGTTGTGGGCACTTATATTGGTTCCATTATTTTGCTATTGTGAATAGTGTTGCAGTGAACATAGGAGTATCTTCGTAATATTATGATTTCTTGTCCTTTGGGTAAATCGTTAGTAGTGGGATTGCTGGGTCAAATGATTCAATTTTTAGTTCTTTGTGAAATCCCCATACTGTTTTCCACAGAGGTTATGCAATCCCACCAACAGTGAATAAGCATTCCCTTTTCTCCAATATCACCTGAAGGCTAATATTCTTTTTTTTTTTTTGAGTTGGAGTCTCACTCCGTCCCCAGACTGGAGTGCAGTGGCCGCTCCCGGCCACCGCAGCCTCGACCTGCTGGGCTCCGGCGATCCTTCCGCCTCAGCCTTCCAAGTAGCTGGAACTACAGGCGCGCGCTACCAC
>CAUYQG010043179.1:0-12207 GCA_963574415.1 Tarsius wallacei | reverse complement strand
GTGGCTCAGCCTGTAATCCCGTGCCTTTGGGAGGCTGAGGTGAGTGGATTGCCTGAGCCCGCGGGTTCGAGACCCGCCTGGGCAAGCAAGACCTCATCTCTACAATAAATCAAAAAATTAGCCGGGCGTGGTAGCGCGCGCCTGTAGTTCCAGCTCCTCGGAAGGCTGAGGCGGAAGGATCGCCGGAGCCCAGCAGGTCGTGGCTGCGGTGGCCGGGAGTGGCCACTGCACTCCAGTATGGGCTACAGAGTGAGACGCCAACTCAAAAAAAAAAAAAAAGAAATATATATGTATATCACTCAGTGAGATAAAATCAACACATATTAGAAATACATTTTTTTTTTTAATGAAAAGATAGAAGTCGTGTTACACAGATGCCTCCTGGTGTGGATCTGCAAAACAGTGGGCCATTAGTCCCTTGGGCCAGTTGCTCTTAACTTCTTCATCCCTCATCATAGTACAGCTTGTCTGCTGATGAGTGACTGGCTTGTTTCTGAGATCAAGCTAAGGAGAAAAAAATTGCTTCATCTCACAGCATGAAAAACCTGTATAAGTATTTACTTCCGAAAATAATGAGCATTCGGTTAATGAAAGTTTTGAGAATTTTAATGATGCCCCCAAATTCAGCCTTTTACCACACCAATTTATTTAGGGATCTTCAGGTTAATAATATAGATATATCCAGGTACAAGTTTATCCTGTTCACGTAAAAGGACTTAAAAAATTCAAGATATCCTTTGTCACAGAATTTGAAGCTGAGTAGCTGAACACAGCAAAATAAAATGCATAGTAGCCTAGTAAATCTCATATTTCCTTTTGTCAAATTGCCAAAAGAAGAATAAATTGATCAGTGAACTTTTAGAACTCTGTAAATACAAGATTGCTAATGGGTCAAAACGAAGAAAATTCTGTTTTTACAGTTTCAAGAAACTTCTAAAGAATATCTATCTAGTCATTATAAAAAGCAGTATCTTCACAACTCAGCTAAAGATGGGAATTCTCTCAAATGGGAAAGGTAAGCTGGGAACTGGGGTTGACTTCAGGGCTATTAAAAAACCTCTATCAATTTAAGTCAATAAGGTAAAAATGATAAGCAGCTTTTTGTTTAACAACATATAAAATAAAGAGGAAAGCTGCTAATTCAAATCAAATGAGAAAATGTTGAATATTGATTAATTTTTCTAATTTATCTAGGGCAAAATGGAAGTTATATTAAAGGGTTTATAATAAAGTACACCAGTCCATTGAGAATAAGTACAGAAAAAAAGAATGAAACATTTGTTCACAATATATGGGGCTGTTTATAAGGAGCTGAATTTGAGTAGCCAATAGCAAAGTATCTTTCATTACAGGAAATGGCTGTTCTCTGGCAAGTAACGGCAGCTTTTTATATTCCTTAAACATTAGACATAATGGAATGAATTTTGGACAGAGAAACACACACCAGTGGTCATTCATAAGAAAAAGAAAAAGGCAATTTCTAAGATAGACTTCCTGAGACAGATGGACCCTGGATATGATCTTATCAATAAGTTCTTAGTCTTCCCCCCTTGGAATTTAGTTTAATAAAGGCTTCTGAAAACAAAAAACTCAGAATGAATCGAAATCACTGAGAATAGCCACAGGCTGGTGGAAAATGAACTTCTGTCAATCCCAGGTTCGTTGAGGCACTTGTAACAAACCAGCAACTGCATTAACAAAACACATTTTTCAAAGGATAAGATTAACCAGAAATGTGATCAGAACCATCTCACTAAGAACCAAATCGGACAGGAGACAAACGGCAGCATGGACACAGACCAAATGGAAAAAGTGGTGCCCACAGTTACACAGATGCAAAGTCTGTCCATAGAGTTTTTGATTCTTTTTGTTGTTGTTGTTTGTTTCTTATACTGAGTCTGCTTTGACTTTTGTTTTTTGTTTTTGGGGTTTTTTTTTGAGTTGGAGTCTCACTCTGTCGCCCAGACTGGAGTGCAGTGGCCGCTCCCGGCCACCGCAGCCTCGACCTGCTGGGCTCCGGCGATCCTTCTGCCTCAGCCTTCCGAGTAGCTGGAACCACAGGCGCGCGCTACCATGCCCGGCTAATTTTCGATTTTATTGTAGAGATGAGGTCTCGCCAAGTTGCCCAGGCGGGTCTCGAACCCTCGGGCTCAAGCAATTTGCTCACCTCGGCCTCCCAAAGCGCGGGATTACAGGCTGAGCCACCAAGCCCGGCTTGCTTTGACTTTTTAAAGACACCAATTTTCACTCTATGTTCCAAGGACCTTGGAAGTCTATGAAGCATGTTTACAAGATTCTTTAAAGTTGGTGGGGACATGTTCAGTGTGCCTCTCTTCTGTCGGCTTCGGGTACCCCAAGTGCCCGTACAGAGCATGGAATATTCTCAGAATGTTCTAGTTCCTCTCCAATGGTGTGACAAGCTGTGATTCAATTATTTGATGTATTAGAGGCCAGTGACAATGTAGAAAAAGTCAACCATATTGATATTTGACAATGAGTATCAGTGATTTTATATGGGGGAATAAAAGCCATGTGGCTTGGGCAGAGAGCAGGCTACATAAAAACTGTCAATGCTGTTATGCAAGCATTCATCTGGTAGACCCATCAGAGGTCATCTTGAACTCCACAGAAAGCAGAAGTGTTCTCAAAGCTAATCACTGTTTAAAATCAACACTTGAGAATAAATAAGGCACTAGATTAGTGTTAGTGACATAGAAATCCAAAATATAGTCTCAAATTTTGTTTGTTTTCCTTTTTTGACTATTGGGAAATAATTCCTGGAATGTTTGGGGGGAAAAATGGAGGTGAGTAGTTGTCATTTTCTTCATCATGTCTGGCATGGACATACATCAGAGAGTCTCAAATTAGTGTTTTTGTTTTGCTTTTTTTTCCTCTCTCTCTTGAAAACTAATTCCTGGGACATTTGGGGGTGGGAGGAAGTTGGCAGTCTGGCACAGACACAATGTCTAAAAGAGTTGAAGGCCACCTCTAGAAAGGTAGATAAAACACTCAAATGAAAGAGAAAGTTCTGCAAAATAAAATGTTCTCTTAAGAAGCGTGGACCCATTTGTGGCACTCTCTGCACAGGGGTAATTTTTCTGGCTGCCACAGGATAGCCTTGCCCCATGGGGTCAGCGGCCTTGCTGCTATTGTGGCCCAGACTCCCCCGATGAGGTGGCTTGCTGTGTCCAGCCGGTCTCTGCTGCTGCTGCTGGTGCTTGGCAGAAATCCTTGGGACACAGCTCCTGGTGCTACCATTTTGATGGGGCTCAGAAGAAAATGACAATGATGGCCATTCCATAAAGGATGACATTCTCTTTTCCTAGCACACATAAAAGATAGTGACGGTGAAAGGGTCTCATTACACCAAACTTACATGTGTCCCAACCCAGGTTGCTTTTGCATGTCCAAGGATGAACTTGGTAGGTTTGTTTGTCTCCACTGCTACTCTTTGCTTCCTTTCTTTTTAAAATCATCACCAAAGCCATGTTTACTTTTCATGATGGGCAGAATAATCCCAACTCAAACAAAGATTGGGTATGTGGTAAATATTTAGAGTCTTGTGAGCTGGCCATTATTGACAAAGGATTTTACTGAAAATCCCCGAATCAGTCCTGAAAACATACTACCCTTAAAATACAGCTCCTGTGCAGCTCTCTTGATTGACTGTTTCAATATCCAGTAAAGCAATACTTGCAAACAAAAGAGAAGTTATGTGCTCACAGGATAATCAACAATAGTCATTCTACATTAAGGAAACCCCATGGATAAGAGTCTTAGTCTCCTCCATTATTCTTTTTGGCATATTAGAAATCAAGTCTCTAGAAATGAAAACAAATACTTGAGATTGCTTGTCCTTGCTCTGAAAACACATGCATATTCTGGTCCTAAAGAATGATGCCTTGATGTTACTTATGCCAAGTGACCCAACAAAATGTTCCACCAAAATGTTGGCAATACAGACTGACACCAGCATTTTTGTGCCGTTGCTGTATTCTTTTCATCCACATTTACAACTGGGAAGATATGGATTTTGTTTTCCCTCCTGGGTTCTCAAGAAGGACCTGGTGTTGATTCTATCAGGATACCACAAAGATTATTTCAAGAAAAAGATTATATATTATAATGCTTAGCATTTATACAGGTTCTTTTGATTTCAAAACAAGTTATAAATATTTCCTACCGTGACAACATCCTTGCGAGGTAGGTGAGTATTACTGTCTACATTACCAAGAGAAACCCTAGGCAAGGAGTGAGGGACTCTGTTCTGAGCCGCAGAGTCAGGGGCAATGCTGGAACTGGGCATCCCAGCCACCTGTTCTGGGCTCTGAAAAGGCCATGCCTCCCTCCAGTATAGCAACAGTCTCCATAAATATAGGGTTATATATTGTATAGATAGAAAACAACACCACACAATGACATTATAGAACAATAATTCAATATTTCTGTTTCTTAGTAAAATATGTTAAGCACAGTATTTAAATTGCATTTCTCTGAAAAGCATTTGGTATATTAAATAGCAGAAGGTATATTAAATAGCTCTATAAACATTTGCTGGCATACTTTTAACAGCATAATGATTCTAAAGAAATTAAAACCCACTGACGCATAAAGATCTTTCCTTTATAATACCATAAACTAAATAAAAGTGTGAAAAACTACTTTATTGTCCAAATGCAGACTTAATAGCTTGCTGGATATTAGCAGGTGGCTACATAATTTTTCTGAGCTTGAGAGAAAGGGTACATATTGCTGACTGTGGTTTTTAAAATACCAATTCGGTAGGAAAAAAGACGCAGTTAAAAGGTGAAAATTAAAGACTGCTATTTCCATTCTGCATCCATTCTGAGGAATTCATACATTTTCAAAAGATGTTATCATACTTGGAACTAACGTCGAGGTGAATTTAGAAGTGCTATATAATAGAAGCATTTTGTGAGAAGAAATAAAACCTATGGTATTAGAAGAAAATGAACGGGAAGACAGAAAGGGGGGTTTTCAAATGATGAAGCTGGCATGAGATGAAGGCTGTTCATGCTTAGATGGCTGTGTAGGTCTTGGGGATGGTTTACAAGAATAAACGCTTGGCTTTATCAGTTTCTTCTCCAAGGCGAAACTACCTTCCTCCCTAAAATCAGCAGTTCTCAGAATGGAGTTAAAGCACTCACCTCATGCTAAGCTTCCTAAGAACTGACCAGATGGGTCAGCAGAAAAAATCTGAAAACTAGAAAGGTTCAGGAATCAAAGTCTTAAAATCTGTACGCAAACCCCAAAACTAACTTCTAAACTGGAACGACATTCTCTGTCAGAAGTAACAAATACAAAAGTCTTAATTTTAGTGTACACAATGCTAAGATATTGTTAGATAGATATGATGTGTCGTTGGGAGAATGTTTTTTGTTAGTGTGCTTTTTCCCTAAAAAAAAAGACATATTAAATTGTTTTTCTTTCCTTGGGTCCTTTATATATAAATACGAAATACAGAATTGTCCCATCAGTTTGTTCCCTCGCGTTATACACTCCAGGGCTCCTTCCCACTTGCACTGTCTGTGGCAGTTTTGTTTGAGGAGGGTTTGAGTTTGAACAGGCTTGAGCAGTTCGGCTGTTTGGTTGGCTGTAAGGTTTTGGCGTAAAGTGAATACCAGTCCCTTTCAAACACGTCTTTCAGTTGCTTAATGATGCTTCTGTTGTTCCTCACATCTGCCTGGTTGATAACAAGGCCGGTGCCAGCATTATGGGTAAAATCATTCCCTACCCAATCAAAATTCCCTGCAAACAAACAAAACAACAAGGATGAAGAGTTAGGGTACTCTGGGAATATTCCCAATATAATGAAACACAGAGTAGATTCCATTAAAAATCATAAACACCCAGAAATAACAACAGAGAGGCTGAATTGTGTTGACAGCTCCAAAAAAAAAGATTCCAAGAAGCCTTACATATGGCATATTAATATTTGCATATTATTTTGGCATTTTCCTCAGCTTTGCTCAAGTTGAAACTCAAAACAAGGAATCTGCTGTTCTTTTTTGTAAATGTTATTTCTTATTGACATTCACAAGACACACTAAATACAGCAACATTTAAAATATATGGGAATACACTTAAAAATCCTGTGAGCAATTGCTACCATCTCAAAGAGACAACCTCTAATCCATATGTACAAATGAGGGATTCTATTACAATGCTCTGAAGCTTTCACATCAAAGAAAAGCTAAAGCCAGAGGAGAACTAGTTCCTGATAAACACTCCTTGACCAGGCTGTAAATCATCCCCTAGATCCAGGATCGGGCCCCTTGACCCAGGAATCGGGGCAGTTTCTGTGAGAACAGACACTCACATATGACTGCCTGATGTTAGGTAGTGCATTTGTTTTCTGGGGCTGTTATAACAAAGTACCACAAGCTGGGTGGCTGAGACAACAGAAATTTATCGTCTCACAGTACTGGAGACAAAATTAGGGTGTCAGGAGGGTTGGTTCCTTCTGAGGACTGTAAGGGAAGGATCTATTCCAGGCCTTTCTCCCTCTGTCTCTTCACATTATCTTCCGTCTGTGTATGTTTGTGTCCAAATATCCCCCCAATCCGCTCCCTTTTTTTTGAGTTGGAGTCTCACTCCGTCTCTCAGGCTGGAGTGCAGTGGCACACTCACCCACACCCCAGCACCGACCTGCTGGACTCCGATGATCCTTCCACCTCAGCCTTCCAAGCAGCTGAAACTCCAGGCATGCGCAACTGTGCCCAGCTCTTTTTAAAAAAATGTATTGTAGAGACAAGGTCTCACCAAGTTGCTTGGGCTGGTCTCAAACCCGCGGGCTCAGGCAATCCATTCGTCTCGGCCTCCCAAAGTGCTGGGATTACAGGCTGAGCCACCGAGCCTGGCCCCAAAATATCCCCTTTTTATAAGGACATCAGTCAGATTAGGGCCAAGCCTAATGACCTCATTTTAGCTTGATTATCTCTGTAAAGAACCTATCTCTAAATGAGGGTCTGGGGGTTAAGAGTTCAATATATGAATTCTGGAGGGACACAGTTAAGCTTCTATCAGGTGGTAAGCCTGGGATCTGCCCTAGAAGAGGCATAATGTCTGTGCTCAACAAAAGGACTGGACCACCTCAAACTCCCATATGAATCTCTTATCTTTGGTATCCAGGAAGGGGAGAGTTCCAACAGAGCAAAGATTTTTCCTCAGGAGGGCATAGTACCATTTATTTCTTTGTCCTTCATTTAGTGTACATTTATTGACTGCCTAAGATTTGCCATGTATAGGCAATTAGTGGCCGTGAATATAAAAATAAAAATGACAGTCCCTGCCGTCAAGGAATCCAGAAGGAAAACACAATACTTATACATAACAAAGCATGTGAGATACTACAAGAGATATATGTATCCAATGCCACGAGGGCAGGAGAGGAGGAATTTATAATCCTGACAATAGATGTGTCAGAAAAGAAGTATTTTGTTGAATAATGAGAGATGTGTGGGAACATAATTAAGAAAAGAGAGCCACACCCCTAAAGGGGTGGACAAAAGATATAGATAGGACATTAGAATATGAAGGCGAGGAGCTCCAGCTGAGGTCAGGATATAAGGGACTTTGAAGGTAGAGGAATGATCAATTAAGCACCTACTATGAGCAAAGCACTATACTTGGTATTTATTTGTCTATTTTTAGAGACAGGCTCTCACTCTGACACCCAGGCTGAAGTACAGTAGTGCCATCATGGCTCACTGAAGTCTCAAACTCCTGGGTTTCAGTGTTTCTCAGCCTCAGCCTCCCAAGTAGCTGGGACTACAGGCATAAGCCACCATGCCTAGCTTATACTTGGTATATATGTGTGTGTATATATATATATTCCTTCATATAGTTGGTAGGGTTTCCTTCCACTTTACAGCTGAGGAGTGGGAGGCTCAAATAGGTGAGTAAATTTGCCCAATGTCTCATGGCCAATTAATGATAGACCCCAGTCTGCCAGATTCCATGATAAACCAAGGATTATTCCCATTACAACATATTTAGACATGTCAACAGAGACAAGATTATTTCCTAAACTATTACCAGCCTAAGCTCTCAGTTTTTTGTTTTTGTTTTTGTTTTGTTTTTAAGATAAGATCTTGCTCTGTTGTCTAGGCTGGAGTGCAGTGGGGCAATCATGGCTCACTGCAGCCTTGACCTCCTGGGCTCAGGTGATCCTCCCACCTCAGCCTCCTGAGTAGCTGGAACTACAAGAATGCAGCACCATGCCCAGCTAATTAATTTTTTTTTTCTTGAATAAGATGCTGAGATCATCCATCCTTGGGCATCCTTGACCTTAGGCTCTGCAGCCATCTGTAGAAGAAGCTGCTGGACGGACACATCTTTAGAAAGAGCCAGTATCTCTTTCTTTATAGTTTCTCCCATTGGTCCCTGCTCTGTTCTCTGGAGTCCCCAAACATATCAGCCCACTTTTCCATGTAACACACCATGGAATACTGGAAGGGAGTTCCTCTGTCTCTCATTTTACTTTTTAAGGGTATTCCTCAGAGCCTAAGACTATCAACTTTCTAAATCAAGTATTATCAGCATAGAGAAGGACCCTTTCTCTTTCTTTTTATCTCTCTTCTCCTTAGCCCACTACCAGTCCCCCTAATAAACAGCACAATGGTGCTGTCAGTGGCTTCATGATAGGCATAGCTTTGGATGAATTTTTTTGATATAAATTAGAAAACTGTCCTCAAAGTGATACATAATACTGTGTTGGGATCCCTGCACAGAGACCTCCTTTGCCAATGCTGTGTTCCTACCCAGGTGCTCCCAGACACGTGACTGTCTTAGAGGCCATGGTCCCGTGCAAATGCTCAGTGCCAGGCAAACACAACCTCTAAACTGGGGTTAAGAGTTATTTAGGAGCATGTTGTGAAGGTTCCTGTGGTCTTGCATGCCTTTCAAGGGCTTTTGGATGTAACACTAACATCGCATTCTTAAAGTTAGTGCCAGGCACTGAACCAAGTGATCTCATTACATTATCTCTTCCAATATTCACTGCAGTGCTATGAGGTGACAGTGCTAACCCCATCGTACTTTTGAGGAAATTAAGGCAAAGAAGGGATAAATAACGTGTCCAAAGTGAGAGTAGAAAAATATCAGAGCTGAGGCTCAAAGCCAGGTCTGACGCCACAGCTCACACTTAACTTCTATTCCAAGTCACCTCTGATCCTAAACGCATCCTGTGTGCTAGTAAATTGTGCCCTTCACCCTGGTCTGCAACCTCAACCTCCTCAGGGTCACCATGGCCACACTGAGATTTGTACTCTATTCAGGTGCCGACCCTCTCTGAAGGAAACATACATAGAAATATGCTTTAGGGGTAGTCTGAGAAGGGGCAAAAGATGAAGGAGTGAGGTGACAAGATTTTGAAGGTTTATTCTGTGAAATCCAGCTTTTTCTTTCAACGTAATGGATGGACAAGGTCCAGCATCTTTAGCAGTGCTCCAAAGCTTTAATGAGGTTCATCTCGGAAATTACGGCTCTGGGAAGCTTCCGCATGCTAACAGAGCAATGCCTGTACCTTTCACTTCCTGACAGTTTGGCTAAACTTCCAAATCACATATATGCTTCAGTATTTTTTAAATTGGGATGCAGTTTCACCCACTTTTTTCTTAAGACTGCCACTTCAACTTCCAAAAACGCATGCTGAAGCCTCTGTTTGCCAGGGAACTGTGGTGTCACGCAGAGGAACACAATGCTGAGGACACAAGTGAGCTCAATGGGAAGGACATGGACCTCGGGAGCCTTGTGAGAGCCTTTAATAGACCCTCCACTCCCTTGTCAACCATCCAATGATTCCAACCGTCTTCCAGACAAGTTTGCAGAGCTTGACTCAAACATACCTTAGAGATTTTAAAAGCAGACAGATGATACTCTTTGGGGACTCTTCTGCAAGTCTTGTGAAAACTTGATGAAGCTATGATTCTCTGCAAAGTCTAGAGCAGATTTTTCTTTTTTTAATTTTTAATTTTAAATATGTGGGGTACAGTTCAGGGTAAGGTACACAAATGTTCATTATGCAGGTACCCTTGTTGATGAGGCATACCTCTCCCCCTGGCAGTTTCCCACTACTGCCATGGATTTTTCTTACTTCTGCATTCTCGGCAAGTGTCAGAGTGCTGACATAGGAGATTTCCAGGACATGCTGATAATTATTTAACTTAGTGAATTTTCTCTCTTGGTATTCTTTGACTATTGCCATACTAGAGCTATGCTTCAATGAATATTTGAATGAGGAATGACTATTTTGCTAAAATATCATGTATACAATAAACTCATTTAGAAATGTATTTTAGAGGGAAGAAGAAGGGAGAGTACAAGGAATCAGTACTTATTAAGGATACAGATAGATCAGAGACAGTGTTAGGAGTTTTTCATATAATACCTCATTAATCCTCAGACCATCACCAAAGGATGGATGATATCACCCCATTTTACAGATAAGAAAACAAAGACTTACAGAGATTATGTGACTTTCTACCATCTTCCAGCCTGTAAATGTCTGTGCTGGAATTCAAAGACTACATAGAGTTGTCTGACTCCAAACACTTATTTAATTCGTTAAAATAATTCTTAGATACAGATGCAAGTCACAGCTAAGTGTCCGCACAACACCTTAAGTAAACCCCGCACATAAGATAACCAAGATTTGAGTCCCTAAATCTTGCTGTGCCTGAAGCCCGATCCATCCCTGGGTTTCCCAATAATTGAACCAAAAATTCCCATTTTTTATCACATGATTCTGAGAAGTTTGAAAAATCACTTGCTTAAAAAGAAGCTGATTTCATTCTACTTTCCATAAGTTGATGAACATGAGAAAATCTAAATAATTACATCCTGGGTCATGGAGAGGGACAACAGAATATAAAATAGTATTTTCATATTCTAGAGCAACCAGAATGAAATATATTTAAAAATATTATAATACTCTATTCTAATAATGTGATACTATAGCTAGGAAAAATGGAAAAAGAACATCACACGTGGCCAGAAGTTAGTAAGTCTCCACGTGGCCAAGGGCAGTGTTCCCCACGAGGGCTGCCTGGGGTGGAGTGACTGAGGCCCAGGACTCTTGAGCCAGTCCTTCCCCTTTATCTGTAGGTTTCAGTTTCAGGACCTGCGCTTTCTCAGTTCTAAACCATGGATGACAGAAGCTGCCTTCTCCACTGGCGATGCTGCTAAGAGAATCAAATAAGATAAATCAGGTGCTTACAAAGTTAAAAGGGCATGTGTTTTAGTCACTCACTGAATTTGGAGAAAAAAACTGATACCAATTCCACATTCCTACATTAGGCAAACATGTTTTTTTATTTTTGCCTTGAGATTGCCACTGCATCTGCACAATGTAACAACTACACTGCTATTTTTGGGTGTATGCACCTTCTTTTTATTGACAATTTCAACTCTGCCTGTGATGGTGCCAGTTAAAAGGTCACCCTGGACTCATACACATTGTGAAAAATTAGGATCAATTTGATTTAGATTAGTAAATAATTCTATCAGTGTATAATTATTTTGGCATCTGGAGCCCTATTTCCTTCATAATAATAGCTAATATCTATTGGGTATTATCTATGTGCTGGGTTTATTATACCATTTCAATTTCACCCAATGAAGTAGAAACTGTTATCAGTTCCATTTTACAGATGAGGAAAACTGAGGTTTAGAGAGCTCAAGTTAATTGTCCACAGTTGGACATTTGGAAAATGACAGGGATGGGAGAACTTGCCAGACGGCTTGAATTCTGGCACTGAACCACTCCACTGTCTGCCTCTCCACAGCATTAGCGTCAGACTGGCCTGTGGCACTGTGGGCAGGGGAATGACCACTATGCTCGCTCCTGTGCCAGGACCCATCATTGATGAGCCATTTACCTCCTCATCTATATGAAAAGGCAAAGGAATCAGGGAATTTCTTTCTTTCTTTTTTTTTTTTTTTGAGTTGGAGTCTCACTCTGTCGCCCAGACTGAAGTGCCACTGCAACATTGACCTGCTGGACTCCGGCGATCCTTCCGCCTCAGCCTTCCAAGTAGCTGGAACTACAGGTGCGTGCTACCACGCCCGGCTAATTTTTTGATTTATTGTAGAGATGAGGTCTCGCCAAGTTGCCCAGGCGGGTCTCGAACCCGCAGGCTCAGGCAATCCACACACCTCAGCCTCCCCAAGCGAGGGATTACAGGC
>CAUYQG010043173.1:0-15194 GCA_963574415.1 Tarsius wallacei | reverse complement strand
AGTGTTAGAGTCAATATCTTTCTTAAGTTTACCTAGAAACCGCTTTATGAAAGTTGGTGCTCCTGTGTTGGGTGCATATATATTTAGGATGGATATTTCTTATTTGGAGTGAACCTTTTATCATTATGTAGTGACGTTTCATATCTTTTTAAATTTTTGATAGTTTAAAGGGTATTTTGTCTGATATTAAGATCATGACTCCTGCTTTATTTTGTGTTCCATTCACCTGAATTTTGTTTCCCATCCTCTTATTTTGAGTCTGTGAGTGTTCTTTCTAGTGAGATGAGTCTCTTGGAGACAATATATTGTTGCCTCACGTTATTTTGTCCATGTTGCCATTCTATGTCTTTTCAGCAGTGCATTTAGTCCATTCACATCCAGGCTAATTATAGAGATGTGAGAGTTTCTCCCTGTCATGATGTTCTTATAGCATTTGTTTTCGTTCCTGCTGTTTGTTTGTTGTCTTTCTTTTGATCTGGGGGTTGATTCCTGTGTGTTTTCAATCTTTTTCTTGCATTCATGTGAAGGGCATTGTCATTCCTTTTTTCCTTTCTTCTGTGTCTAATACTTTCTTAAGTGTTTCTTGTAGAGCTGATCTGGAATTGATCTGGGAAAGAGTTTAATTCTCCATCACTGATGAAGCTTAGCTTAGCTGAGTAGGTAATATTTGGTTGAAATTGTTTATCTTTGAGAACTTTGAAGATTGGACTCCAAGCTCTCCTAGCCTGAAGTGTTTATGTAGATAAATCTGCTGTTATTCTAATTGGTCTTCCCTTGTAGGTAGTCTGACCTTTTTCTCTTGCTGCCTTTGGGAATTTTTCTTTTATATCCACTTCGTGTAGGTGAATTACTATGTGTCTAGGAGTTGGTCTTCTCATTTGTTGTCTTGCAGAAGTTCTCTGAATCTCTTGTGTTTGAATGGTCATGTCACTGATAAGATAAGGTAAGTTTTCTTGGATAATTTCATGGAATGTTTGTTCCAATGTGGTCTCTGTCTCTCTATCTGCCTCAGGAATTCCAATTAATCTTAGGTTCAGCCTCCTGAAATAATTGTTCATCTTTCAATGGTTTTGTTCTGTCTTTTTATGCTTCTTTTCTATGTTTTTAACAGTTTGAGTTAGTTCCATATTTTGGTCCTCAAACTCTGAGATTCTTTCTTCTGCTTGACTAAGTCTGCTTTCCATGTTTATCAGTTTGTTATTTATTTCATTCACTGTATTCTTTATTGCTATTATCTCAATTATCAATTCTTTCATTCTTTCCTCTTGTCTCACCTTGATTCTATTTATTCTCTCTATTAATGTCTTGATATCTGGGTTTGTGATCTAAGACCACTCATTTTGGGGGCCCCTCATTGTTTGCATTCCAAAGTTTGTGTTCTCAGTATCTGACCTTCCAGGGGTCTGTGTGAGACCCATCCCTATTCTTTTGGTTTTTCTCCATTTGTGTAGATTCCCCCCACCCCAACTTTTTAAAATTTCTTCTTTAATTCTGTTGTTCAGGGATGGGAGGGGTAACTTTTACTTCTGTTTGCTCAATTTCCTATTCTTCCTTATGTGGATCCTCTGGTTCTGTTCAATTCTGAAGCTAGACTGTGGGTGGGAGGCTGTACTTTTTGCAGTTTTGAGAATTAATTGAGGGGAAAGCTGTGATTCAGAAACTATCTGAATCCCAGTATCCACTGATAGGTGTGTGGGCCCCCAGAACCTACTTCCCACTGCCTTACAATCTGTCCATGTGGTGGGCATATGGGTTTGCCCACTGAAAGCAAAATGAGGTAAGAAAAAGGAAAAGAATAGAAAAAGGAGGGAGGGGGATAAGAGGAAGGTGGAGGAAGAGAAGAAGAAGAGGAAAAACAGATAGGTGTACCAACTAACAAATGAAAAGAGACATAAACAAAGACAGAAAAGAATAAAAAAAAAAGCATATAGGCAATCATACAAACACACAAACCAACAAAATCCCCCTATTGATGTATTCTCCCTCAAAAATACTCATACACAAACAGTAAGTCTTAAAAAAAAACCAATAAAATAACAGAAACAAAGCAAGTACAAAAACATAATCAAAAACAGAAATAGAGAAAAGAAAAAACACACAAAACTAAAACAAAAAACAAAAAAAACCAAGCAGACCAAACAAACAAACAACAACAACAACAACAACAAAAAACTCACTCTGAGGCAGTTCCTGTAGCTTCAACTTCCTTTCAGCTCTAGTCTCCAGCCCCTCCCCTCTGCTCTCAGTACAGGCTGATAGGGTTGCTCTCAGTGTGGTCAGATGCCCCAAGGACTATTGTGGGAGGAGGGTGGATCAGATCTGGACTCACCTGGTGGGCTGCTGTCAAGTCTTCCACCCAGATCTGATATATCTGTGCCTGTTCCAGTACGGGGGAGGGGTATCTGTCTCTCTGAGTTGATGAGATAATCTCTAGGTCTCAGGCTGGAGGCTGGGTGGAGCTGGGTGAGGTAACGCAGGTCTCTGCCTGATCCCAGGACAGAGAAGATGGCTCCAGCTGGCTTTTTCTCATCATTGGTGGGGCTTCTTTCCAGCTCTCTCTGACTGCTCTTTCCAAGGATCTGAGGCTCCAGCCACTTTGCTGTCACAGGTGATGGTATGGGCCAGGTTCCAGGTGATGAGGATCAGTTGTATTCAGCAGGTTTTTCTCAGGACAGCCCTGAGAATAGCAGATAATCCTGCATGCGCTGGCAGATCCAATCTCAGGGCAGTGGGGGGTTTCAGTCATCTCCAGAGAAGAGTCCTGGGTGCATGAACCTGTCTCTCATCAGATGGACTTTTACTTACCCACTGGAACACATCCACTCACCCAGAGAGTCTTTATGGACACTCGCCTTTGTGGAGACTCTCACAGTGTGACCTGTCCCATCGCCATCTTGCCAGAAATCCCTCAACAATACAGTTAATAGCTTCAATAAAATGGGCAATTTCCTTTAAAAACACACTTTATCAAAACTTACACAGGAAGAGACAGAAAATCTAAACAGTACTATGTCTGTCAAGAAAATCAAACACTCTCCCACAAAGAAAATCACATAATCCAAAATAAATAAATTCTCTTAAAACTTTAAGTAATAGATAATTCTAAACAGCATTGTTTTCAGAATTTACATGTATAGAAAGCATTCCCCCAAAAGTTAATGAGTACAGCATAACTTTAATTTTAAAACATAATGAAGACATCACAAAAAGAGAAAATATATTCAATATTCATTGTAAACAGAGGTACAAAAATCCTTAACAAAACATGAACAAATCAAATCTAGTAACAATTAAAAAGGATAATATACCATGAGGAAGAGGTACTTATCCCAGGGAAGCATTTGGTTTAACATTTGAAAGTCAATCAATGGCATCAATAAAAGACTTAAAGGTAAGAAAGGAATAAGTAAAACTATCTCCATCACAGATGCTATGATTATGTATGTAGACAATCCTATAAAATCAACACATACCAACACTGTCTATGTTAGTGTTCCCACCTTTAAAAGAAATTAAAAAATAATTATATAATTAATTATTCAGACTAATACACTTCTTAGAGTGAAAGAGGACACTGCAATTTTATTAGACTAGAAGAGTAGGCATAGATCAGAACTGTGTAATGCAAACTAGGAAATGGTGATCCCCCCAAGATAGCAATGATGCCAAGTGTTCAGAATACTTGCTCAAAGAGGAAGACTGACAGATTTGAGTATCTCAAGGTTTAAAATTTATTTATTATATTCTACCAAAGTGAAGTCAAAAGACAAATGACAAGCTAGCAGTACATACTTACAGAGGGACATACACATATACATAAAAAATAAAATTTTTGTACATATTTAAATGTACAACTGCCATTACAAATTTTTAAAATATCAAAAGTCCAAAGAGAAAAATGAGTAAGGAACAGTAATAGGTGTTCACAAATTGGGAAGTAACAAGAGCTAATGTACATTTAAAGAATTGTTGAAATTTACAAATAAGCAAAATATTTGCAGGTTAAAAAAATAGTGAGCTATCATATTATACGTATTTTCCTGTTAAATACTAATAAAAAGATGAGAATTCTCATATACTGTTGTAACAATGTAAAAAAATAAAACTGCTTCTATAGGACATTTTGGCATTTGGTGCATGTGTATATATATACAAATGGATTTCAAAAAGCTTATGGTAAAGTTGAACTCAAAAATTTTATAAACACACGCACACACACACACACGAGGGGGAACCCCCCCCAAAATGGATTTTTTTTTTAGGGTGGGCTCCTTGTAGTGCAGGCTTTCCCCACTAGGTAAGTGGAAAGGAACCCATCAGCATCAGTGCACCAGGCTAGCATTGTTGTGAGAGATTGTGTTCAGCCTCAGTTAATTTTTTTTTTTAGAGTTTCTTTCAACACATTTGCCCATTTCATGATGGGTGATTTACAAGCACACCAGCCCACACCACACTGAGTGTTAGCGGTTTTTGACTAAAAACAGCATGTCACCCTTGCTCTACCTTTCCTTTTCACCAAATTTCACCCTAAGCAATTTTTTGTTGTTGTTTCCCTGAATGAAAAAAGTCCTCAAAGGGAAACATTTTGCCAATGTAGAAGAGATGAACCAAAATCAGCAGAAGCAGTAAGGCATCAAAACTGATCAGTTCAAAAACTGTTTTGAGCAATGGAAAAGCATCTTAATAGGTATCTTGCATCAAATGGAATACTTTGAAGTGACTGAAGTTTAAATATGTAGAATAAACCCACATTTTTCTATAAATAAGTTCCAATTTTTGGGTCCCCCTCATGTATGTTTATATATGTATGCATACATGTATATTGTATGTCTCTCAACAGAAGCTACATCAAAGGCAAGACACTTTTGTAAGCAATGATACTAGCCATTTAGTCCATCCCTAAAGAACTGAGGATTCTGGGAATTTAACCATGTCAATGAAGTCTTTTTTTACATTATTAACTGAAGAAAAATGAGTGTTCATAACAGATTTTTAAAGATTAGAAAACAAAAAGAAGTCAAAAGGAGGTAAATCAGGACTGTAAAATGGATGTCTAATGATTTCTCATCAACACTCAAAAAATTGCTCTTGTTTGATGAGAGGAATGAGCAGTAGCATTGTGGTGAAGAATTCTCTGATGAAGATTTCCTCGATATTTTTCTGCTAAAACTTTGGCTAACTTTCTCAAAGCTCTCTTACAATAAGCAGATGATATCACTCTTTAGTCCTCCAGAAAATCAACAAGCCAAACTCCTTGAGCATCTGAAAAGCTATTGCCATGACCTTTGCTCTTGACCAGTCTACTTTGCTTTGATTGGACCACTTCCACCTCTTGCTAACTGTTGCTTTGACTGTGCTTTGTCTTTAGGATCACACTGGTAAAGCCATGTTCCATCTCCTATTCCAATTCTTCAAAGAAATGCTTCAAGGTCTTGATGCCAATTGTTTAAAATTTCCATTGAAAACTCTGCTGTTGTCTACAGCGGATCTGGGTACAACAGTTTTGGCACTCCTCAAGTGGAAAGTTTGCTCAATGTCAATTTTGTGGTGAGAATTGTGTAAACTGAATCAGTTGAGATGTCTATGGTGTTAATTATTTTTCCTACTGTAAATTGTTGGTTTTCTTCAATGAGAGCGTGAACAAGATTAACATTTTTCTTCACAAATTGATGTAGATGGTCTGCCACTGTGGGCTTCATCTTCAACAATATTGTCTCACCCCTTCTTAAAATGAGTTATTTATTTGCAAACTGCTGGCTTATTCGAGGTATTGTCTCTATAAACTTGTAAAGAATCAGTGTTCCACCATTCTTCCCCTGACGCTTCACTAAAAATTTGATGTTTGTTCTTGCTTCAATTTTAGCAGAATTCATATGGCTCTGATAGGGGCTCTTTTCAAACTGATATCTGATCCTTCTTAGTGCCTCAAACTAGATCATGTTCAGACATGCTATAACAAGTTATGAGTTCATTTTGGTGCAAAAAATTTACAATTCATGCATAGTTTTTTCATTATATTTTTCATGAACTTTTTGAGTACCCTTCATGTGTGGGGAGGAGAGAAAGAGAGAGGCTTAAACTGTTGGTCTTTTAATTCAATAATTTTACTTCTAGTAATTTATATTAAGGAAATTATCAATAATGTAGATAAAAATGCATATATAAAATGTAGATAAATGTTTTATAATTAATAGCAGAAAGAATCTGTCAAAAAATTCTAGTTATATTCAAACTAAAAAGTCTCTACACAACAAAATAAACAATAGAGTGAAGAGACAGCTCACAGACCAGGAGAACATATTTGTAAAGCATAGATCTGATAAGTGGTAAATATCCAAAACATAAGGAACAATGCAATAGCAAGAAAATAACCCAATTAAAAAATAGGCAAGGGACTTAAACAGACACTTCTTTATATATATATACGCATATATATATATATATACACACATACACAAATGGACAACAGGTTTATTTTAAAATGTTCAGCATTACTTATTGTCAGAGAAATGCAAATTAAGCCATAATGAGATATCACTTCACACATGTTAGAATAACTACTGTCACAAAGAAGAATGATAACAAGTGTTGACAAGGAGGTAGAGAAAATGGAACACTGTACACTATTGGTGGGAATATAAATTAGTAGAGCCATTTTGGAAAAAAGTATAGAGATTCCTCAAAAAATTAAAAAAATAATATGATTCTTGGTATATATCCAAAGAAAATAAAATCAATATGTCAAAGAGATATACACACTTCCATGTTTATTGCAGCATTATTCACAATAGCCAAGACATGGAATCAATCTAAACATTCATCAACAGATAAATGGATCAAGAAAATGTGGCTAGCCAGGCTCGGTGGCTCAGCCTGTAATCCCAGCACTTTGGGAGGCTGAGGTGAGTGGATTACCTGAGCCCGCTGGTCTGAGACCCACCTGGGCAACTTGGCAAGACCTCATCTCTACAATAAATCAAAAAATCAGCCAGGCGTGGTAGCACGCGCCTGTAGTTCCAGCTACTCGGAAGGCCGAGGCAGAAGGATCGCCAGAGCCCAGCAGGTCGAGGCTGCAGTGGCCGGAGCGACCACTGCACTCCAGTCTGGGCGACAGAGTGAGACTCAAAAAAAAAAAAAAAGAAAAGAGAAAAGAAAATGTGGTATATACACACAATAGAATACTATTCAGCTTTAAAATATAAGGAAATTCTGTCATTTGTGACAACATGGATGAACCTGAAAGATATTATGTTAAGTGAAATAAGCCAGTCATAGAAAGACAAATACTGCATGATCTTACATGTGAAATCTAAAAAAGTTGAACTCATACAAATAGAGAGTACAATGGTAGTTTAGAGGCTGGGGATTGAGGAAGGCTGGGAATGTGGAGATGCTGATCAAAAGGTATAAAGTTTCAATTACAAGAGGAGTACATTTTTGAGGTCCATTACACAGCATGATGACCACAGTTAAAAATAACTTATCATATATTTCAAAATTATGAAAAGAGTAGATTTAAATGTTCTCTCCACAAAAAAATGATAAGTATGTGAGGTGACAAACATGTTAATCAGCATGATATAATCATACCACAATATATATATGTATATGTGCATGTATATATCATTATATAGAGATACCATGTATATGTATATATATCTATATATAGATATGTAAATAGATATATTGTACTTAAAAACATACAATTAATGTTTATCAATTAAAAATAGCCGGGCTAGGTGGCTTAGCCTGTAATCCCGCGCTTTGGGAGGCTGAGGTGAGTGGATTGCCCGAGCCCGCGGGTTCGAGACCCGCCTGGGCAACTTGGCAAGACCTCATCTCTACAATAAATCAAAAAATCAGCCGGGCGTGGTAGCGCGCGCCTGTAATTCCGGCGACTCGGAAGGCTGAGGCGGAAGGATCGCCGGAGCCCAGCAGGTCGAGGCCACAGTGGCCACTCCCGGCCACTGCACTCCAGTCTGGGCAACAGAGTGAGACTCCAAATCCCCCCCCCCCCAAAAAACAACAACAACACATTGTTCTGCTGGTGCAAGGGCCTTGAGGCTGAGAGTTGCCCCAGCTGCCACCAAGATGGCAGCTTTGTACCAAGTCCCATTCTTTGTGCTTAAGTGTCCCAACCTGAAGCTGAAGAACCCGCCCTGGGTGCACTTGCTGTCGTCCATAACGATGCATGCTCTGGTAACAGTGTCTTACTTCCTCATCACCAAAGGACAGTAGCCGCCTGGGGCCTAAGTGACTGAGGCACTGACCCTTCCAGGAGGCTCGTCTGTTTCCCCGACTCTCTCTCAGTCCTGGGCAAGCACTGCTCTGTCTACTCTTTGGATGGTGGAAAGAAGTACTGGGGTGTTCACGCCCAGGTTTATTTGCCCTCACACCCTATCCTGCATCTTGAGAGAACTGGCATTTTCATTCCCTTTGCCGTTCCTCCTTCTAGCTTCTTATCCCAGAGATCCGTTGCTCTTGTCATTGCTTCCCGTACTTCCTCTGATAAGGGTGCTGGGAAACCCTAGTTTGGCCCACTCTGTTTCTATGGTTGGTGGAGAGCATCTAGAACTTTTAACTTGTCTTTGTCTACTGTCCCAGGAACCTTGGAAGAGACTTGACAATCTTTAGGTTTGTTAGCTCAGATCTAAGAGTTCTGTGTTGCTTTTTGCATGATCTACAATAAATATGAATGGAGTTTTCTGAAACCACAGTTTTGTTAAATATTTGAGTTTGGAGATGAGATTTGCAGAGGGTATTATATTTCAGAGGGCAGAAGTTGAGAATATAAAAAATAAGAAAAGTAGCGTTACTGTTAAACGCTTCTGAATTATCTATCGTTGTATCCTGTCCTTCTCAAATAGAAATTTGCAAAGGGGCATTGCTTTGTATACTGGTGAGTTGGCAGTCTGACTGCAATCTTCTCAAGCCACAACACTTTCAAACCACAGTTTCAAGATGTACTCAGGACGGTGCTATTGTACATTTAGATTTGGGGAGGTGATATACTCAACTTGGAAATTATAAAATTAAAGCTCTGTGGATTAAGGACAGCTAAAGTGGTTTTACTTTTAAGGGAGTAGCCATATAATTGTGATTTTCATAAATATGTTATGAGAATAGTTGGCACTGAAGACCGAAGAATCTGAAATCGAAGGGCTTCATTCTAGAAGTTACCCCCCCGCCAATCTAGAATAGTGGCAGTTAACTCATGTTCGTTTAAATAAATTACATTAAAAAAATTTTTTTTTTGTTGGTAGGATACTGTAGAGCATTGCATCAGCCTTAACATTTGCTTAGTACTTTAATAACAACTGTATTTTAATGAATAATGGAGTCTTCAGCTTCTAGTCTCTTACCTGTGACCCTTACTTCCGTTGGAGTCAGATCCTTGGCAAGAAACCTCAGTTTTTATTCTGGCCCCCTTTTCCCTGTTTGTTATTGTAACGGGGAGCATCTCTGCCCCAACCATTGGGAGAAAGTGGAAAGAACACATTTTCGTAACCAAGTCTGTGAGGTATCTTGTTTGATGAACTGGTTTTGCCACTGGGAAAGAAGTCTTTTCTAAAAACTGTGAGTGCACATTTATAAATAAACAATATGTATTGCTGAGAAATAGTCAGCAAATAGGTATTGAGTCCCCATTAAGTTGCAGGAACTAGGTACTGGAGGTTTAAAACAAAACAAAAACTCATTTTTCAAAACCAAGATAATTATTTAAATATGCACCATCCATAAATTAAGCTATGATGTAATCTTTTATAAAGTCATGTGTTATAGACTGAATTAGTTTCTGCAAAATTCATGTGTTAAAAGCCTAACTCCCAATGTGACTGTATCTGACCGTAAGGCCTTTAAAGATATATTTAAGGTTAAATGAGTTTGCAAGGATGGGGTCCTAATCCAATAGGATTGGCATCCTTAAATGAAGAGGAAGGTATGTCAGGGGTGTACATTGAGGATACAGTGAGAAGTTGGCAGTCTATATGCCAAGGAGCGAGGCCGCAGGAGAAACCAAATCTGCTAACATGTTGATCTTGGATTTCCAGTTTCCAGAATTGTAAGAGATACATTTCTGTTATTTAGGCCACCTAGTCTACAATATTTTAACATGGCGCCCTAGCAGACTAATACATAATACATCGTGTGTTCAAAATGTATGCCATGCCGTACAAATATATATTGTTATGATATAGACAATATGGAAAACTGTATATCTTTCTCTGTCTCTTTCTGTCTCTCTTTGCCCATCTCTGTTTCTGTCTCTCTTTCTTTCTCATACATATACATACATGCCTTAGAAAGTTTTTTTACCCAAATTTTACTGTAGTTAGTATGGGTGGTTTCATTGTTTTCCTTATAGTTATGTTTGCATTTTTCTATAATGAATATATTTTAATTATAAATAAATTAAACATTTAAAAAGTTAATGAGTTCAAATTCTCAATTCCTGTAAATTATAGAATACTCATGGAAAATGAAACATGATCCTGTTGACATGATAACCTAAAAGAGAACTTTTTACTACAAAGCTGCATTGACATTAATTGCTTTTTGCTTCCCCAAACACAATTATACTCATAAAACAATTTTCCTATCTCTGCAAAAAATTTTAAAAATAATAAAAGGTGAAATAATTATTGGAAAGAATTAGTAAAGATGAAAAAATGAGAAAGCAATGCTATGATGCCAAAATAGCTATTCTAAACATTTGTGCTTGCTATGGCTTACAGTTAAAATGTAAAAATAGCACTTAAATATGCGTGTTAATAACATCCAGAAGGCATTTCTTTCAAGCCTGTTTGGGCTGTTGAAGGGTTTAATTTAACCACAGCATTCATTTATGTCTAGCAGTTAAATTTTTTTCTTTTAAGCTCAAAGGAACTGTGAGTTGTAACTATGATCTAATTGGTAAGGAATGAAGAATGTTTTTCATGTTTTATAGACAACATGAATCCTGATCATTTTACAGCAGTAAATTATGAAGCACTCCACTTGCTGTGTCTCCCTGTGGAAGCCGGGGCCTAGCTCATTAAACTATAAAAATAGCTTGCTGGGTTCGGCAGCAACTAGAAAGGCTCTCTGACAAGGTGGGTTATTTTTATTTCACTAATACACATTCACAAGGCAGTCCGGAGCAAGTGAAATTCTTTACGGTCCCCAACTAAATCAATTTATAACTACATCTACATGTCGGAGGGGACGTGCAAAGAACCTAAACTGCTGCATAGGAAGATAATTTATTATTGATTTTTTCAACCTTTTTTTTAAAAAGCAGCTACAATTCACTGGTTCCTTGGTTCCTTTCTGCAACATAAATGATCTATGAAACACTTGTGAGGTGTCAAACCAGTTTTCTGTGGAAGAAGAAAAAGGACATAGGAGTTAGGAGTGCCTGGCTTCCTGATGGCTTCAAGGGAAATAAAGAATGACCTTTTGGTCACTTAAAAACAGGGACAAAAATGATTTGTCTTCTCTTCCCATTGTAAAAGACCTTTAAAAATTAAGTACTAATTATCTGTTGTTTAAATATGCTACATTTATCTCTTACCTAATAAAGCAGGTAACTTAATTTTACTGGAAGAAAAATTATTATAAATTTTATATTTTTTTCTCTTGACCTTAAAGAGTCAAATATCCAGTTGAAAATAACTTGAAGATCATACCCAAGCTCAAGACTGGAGAAAGTTAGAAAAAGGCTGTGATTCAAAATCTGGAGCCTTCAGAGTTTGCCACTGAGTTCTGAAACAATTGATTCTGTTCACTGTACTCTGGTTCTACAGTGAATAGACTCTTTAGCAAGGACTTAGCAGCAGCAGTTTCAACAGAATATGTTTCTTTCTACATGATTAGAACAACATAAGAGCCATGTACTCAGACTGCAGTTCTAAATTCTACCTACCACAGAGTTACTTTACCTCTATTCTTTACATTTACAAAGTCAAATTAAAAATAACCTCTGTCAACAGAACACTGTTTGATTTACTGGTAAAATATCAAATAGCATATACCATCACTATAGACTATAATAATGGTTGTGACATAATGAAAATAACGAAAGCCTCTTTAAACATGTTGCAGCCAATTGGGGTAGAAAATGTACCAAGATTATTTACCATAGTTCCCATCTCACAGCTATTCTCTTACAGTTGGCGTCTCACTCCGTCGCCCAGACTGGACTGCAGTGGCCGCTTCCAGCCACCGCAGCCTCGACCTGCTGGGCTCCGGCAATCCTTCTGCCTCAGCCTTCTGAGTAGCCGGAACTACAGCTGTGCGCTACCACACCCGCTAATTTTTTTGATTTATTGTAGAGATGAGGTTTCGCCTGCCTAGGGGCGTCTCGAACCCGCGGGCTCAGGCAACCCACTCACCTCAGCCTCCCAAGGCGCGGGATTACAGGCTGAGCCACCGAGCCCGGCTAGAAAACTATATTTCATATTAAAATGCTTTCACAAATAAATGAGGATTATAGGATTTAGGCTGCTGATGCAGTATATTCTGAAACACTTGAAATCAGAAGATCTGGATTTGAATTCCAGTTTCACCACTAGTTTGTAATCACCTAATACAGAGCCTTTTTCATACAAAATGTTGAATATTTCGTATAATTTATTGAACACTGTACTGAAAGTGGAAAATAGAATGGTTGGATGGATGCTCAAAGTGCAGTTTCTACTAAATGCATATCACTTTTGCACAATCATGGAGTCAAAAAATTTTAAATCAAACCATTCATTGTAAGTCAGGGATCATTTACATGATAAATTGTTTTTCTTTTGTTGCTTTTAAGATTTTTTTCTTCGTCTTTGTCTTTTATTTTCATCAATATGATATGGCTAGGTGTGAATTTCTTTGTATTTATCCTACTTGCATTTGTTTAATTTTTTGAATTTGTAGATGAATTTTTTTCAAAAAATCGGGGAAGTTTCTTGTAAATATTTCCTCAAATTTTTTTTATCATTTTTTTTCTCTCTTCTACTTCTGAGTCTCTAGTTACACATATGTTGGTACACTTATCATGGTCTCACATGTCTTTGAAGTTCTGTCCATTACTTTTCTCTTTCTGTTCCTCAGATTGAATCATTTCTTTTATCTATCTTTTAGTTCATGGATTTTTTTTTTCATCTCCTGTCTATTGTTGAAATTCTTTCATGCATTTTTGATGTTATTAATTGTACTTGTCAATTCCAGAATTCCCATTTGGTTCCTTAAAAAAAAAAAAAGAAAGGTAGTCACAGAACACTCTCAGGGAGGAAGGAAACCGAGGGGGGACACATAACAACACAAAAGGTACCTGATCCTAAACTAGGGAAGTGAGGACCAATTGGAGGCCCAGATATCATCTGCACATACATTACTTATGTACCTAATCCTGACTTGTACCCCACATCTTTATAATAAAATAAAGTTTAAAAAATTCTATTTCCTTATTGAGATTCTCTATTTGCTGATTCATTATTGCTATGTTTTCCTTAACTTGTTACACATGATTTCTTTCAGTTTTTAAAAACATATTCATAATAGTTGTTTTGAAGCCTTCATCTGCTAAAGTGAACATCTTCAGACAATACATGATCATATTTTACTTTTTTTCTGAGTATACTTCTTTCATTCTTTGCACACCTTCATTTTCCTTGACAATGTATATTTTAAATAATATATGATACAAACTATGGGTTCTGATCTCTCCCTTAGAGTCCTTATTGGTGCTGGTTGCTTGTGTTTTTTTATTTGTCTTTTTAGTAATGTGCTTGGTACAAATCTGTAAAATGTGCTTTATGTGTAGTGAGTGGCCACTGTTGTCTCTACTCAATTTTTCCAATTATTATCATTTTTTATTTTTAAGCTTGGCCTCTTAGCAGTTGCCATTGTGTTTGCATAGCTTAGTTGTCATCCAATGATTGGACAGAGGTTTTCTCAAGCACTTCAAGATAGAAGTTTCAGTTCTCACCAATAGATACGTACATTGTTAAGGGAGCACATTCAAAGGTAAGGTTTTCTTCAGGACTACCCCAGTTTTACTCTCTGCTGGGTCCTTTTGCATTTCCCCTTTGCATGCATTGGCATATGAAGAGGAGATTAAATAAATACTTATAAATCTGTATCAATTTTTCAGATTACCTGGACATTTGTATTTGTGTGTCTAGCGACATTCTAAAAGCGGTATGAGGAGAGAAGAATCTGGAGGCAAGAGTAGCAGTTAAGAATACAGCTCTCCCCAATTAGATGGGAAACTCCTTCAGGTTATGATCATGTCATACATTTTTGTATCTTCTCAGGTATGTAGTACAGGGACCTTAAATGTGAAGACAGGTAGGTTCTCCATAAACATTTTTAAATTAATGACAATAAAGATGAAAACAATGTGAAAAATCACAGATGTTAAGTTAGCAGAAGATCTTTGTTTAGGAAAAAAGAGCAGAGTAAAAAGGAAAACAAACCTTTAATGTTGAAATTAGACACTTTGGATTAGTTCACACTAAACATACTCTAATTTTAGGTGGCAATTTTTTAGATAGGGATTATGTAGAATGATAAAATACCACACATGTTTTTAGCCCTTAACAAAAATGTTGTTCAGGAAAACCTTAGAAAAAAGTGTTTTTATTCCTGAGACTGGGCCATCAAAGAGAATTTCAATAATTGTTATTTGTAAAAATCATATGTTTAAATTCACATTTTCCCACTGGACAGCATAAAGGGACACATACTTACCCCTTTCCCAAGTATAATTTGTATATAATTGATGTATGCTTGCACATTTTCATGAAACTTTAATGAATTTCTACTGTCTTTACAAGCAATCATTTTTCTTTATATTAATTACAGTCTTACTCATGGCTTCCTTAGATGTCAAAAAATCTATATCCAAACTAATGAAAGCCACTGAATGAAGTATTCCTAAAATAAAACATTTCATAGAGAGATAGTATGGTCTTTCTATGGATTTTAAATATGTATTGGTATTTGCAAAGATGTCTTTACAGAGATTTTTAAAAGACTTAAAAATTCAATTGTATATGATTTTACTGTGTTATTTCTTTCCTTTTTTTTTTTTTTTTTTTGAGTTGGAGTCTCACTCTGTCGCCCAGACTGGAGTGCAGTGGCCACTCCCGGCCACTGCAGCCTCGACCTGCTGGGCTCCGGCGATCCTTCCACCTCAGCCTTCTGAGTAACTGGAACTGCAGGCG
>CAUYQG010043170.1:0-15268 GCA_963574415.1 Tarsius wallacei | reverse complement strand
GCCTGGGCAACTTGGCAAGACCTCATCTCTACAATAAATCAAAAAATCAGCCAGGCATGGTAGCGCATGCCTGTAATTCAGGCTACTCAGAAGGCTGAGGCGGAAGGATCGCCGGAGCCCAGTGGGTCGAGGCTACAATGGCCGGGAGCGGTCACTGCACTCCAGTCTGGGTGACAGAGTGAGACTCCAACTCAAAAACGGACAAACAAACCAACAAAAAAAGAATGAAGTATATCTGTATAAGCTGTTGTGGAAATGTCTCTAAACATAAATGATTAAGTGAAAAAAGAGGTATGAAACAGTATACATAGTAGAATCTCTTCTTATGAAATTAGTTGTAAATAGTAAATTTATATACTTTGATGATTTTTTCCTAGAGAAAGTATTGGTAATCTTTGTTTTAGTTGTTGCTTTTGAAAAGAGGGATTGCAATCAGGGAATGGAAGATTTCACTTTCTATGTTGTATCTGTCATTATGTGTACGTGCACTAAAAATATTATTGTAAATTAAAAAAATTATTCTTGGCAACTCTCTAAAGGCATACAGTGGCATGCTCACAACTAATTTACTACCAGTGGACCCCTCCTCAGCTGAATTCCCCATGGACCAGGGGAGGTGTTTGTCACAGTCAGGGTCACATTTTTTAAAATGATATATTGAAATAATTTAAGTCAAAGGCTGATGAAGAAATTAGATTAGTGATTTTTTTTTTTCTGTTCCTGGTTAATAAAATCTTTGAACATTTTATCTGTTTTTTTTCCTCAGATGTTTGACACAGTGAAGCGATTGAGAGAAAAATCTTGTTTAATTGTAGCAACCACATCAGGATCAGAGTCTATTAAGAATGATGAGGTAATAAAAGTATAATAATGGTGACATTCTTCTCTGTCTTTGAACTTTACTGGGAGGTAAAGCTGCTTCTTTTTATTAGGTAGAACCTACTTTTTGTAAAGTATATGAGATCTGTCCATTTTTCATTCATTATACTTTTGTATTGCAGGGATTAATGGTGCTTGACAATTATTTAGTATAGTATGTGTATTTTACAAAAGCAGAGTATATTAGCCTATAGTGGAGCTCTACTAGAAATACCATATTATTATTATTATTTTTTTTTTTTGGTTGGAATCCCACTCTGTCACCCAGGCTGGAGTGCAGTGGCACAGTCATGGCTACCAGCAGCCTTGACCTGCTGGGCTCAGGTGATCTTTCCACCTCAGCCTTTCAAGTAGCTGGGACTGCAGGCATGCTCCACCATCCCTGGCTAATTTTTTTATTTATTGTAGAGACAAGGTCTCACCAAGTTGGCCAGGCTGGTCTTGAACCCCTGGGCTCAGGCAATAATCCTCTCGCCTCCACCTCCCAAAGTGCTGGGATTACAGGCAAGAGCTACCACACCTGGCATTAATTTTAAAAATATTTTAAATGTCCAAAATTGGGATATGTCTCACAATCAATGACTCCTCATAATTTAATCACCAGCATCCTTTTTTGTTTGTTTGTTTGCTTTGTCTTTTTGAGGCAGATTCTCACATTATTGCCTAGGCTGGAGTGCAGCCTTGACCCCCTGGGCTGAGGCTATCCTTCTGCTTCAGCCTCCCAAGTAGCTGGTACTACAGGAGTGCACCACCATGCCCAGCTAATTTTTTGATTTTTTTTGTAGAGATAAATTCTCACTATGTTGCCTATGCTGACCTTAAACTCCTAAGCTCAAGCAATTCTCTCACCTTGACCTCCCAAAATACTGGGTATGCAGACATGAGTCACTCTGCCCAACCAACAACTTTCTTTAATTAGAGAAATATAAGATAATGATGCATCTTAGATTCAATTAAATACAGTAATATTTAGGTTATGAATTTTCATAATATAGTTAATTTGGTTTTGATGATCCTAATATTTAAATTATTAGAATATTATTTCTGGTTATTATCTGTACTTCCTAAAAGACTGACACATTGTACTTAAGTAAGAATAGAAAATTAAAAAGTCACCAAATACCTCTCAGCAATTTTGTTAAAGTTCTGTCTTAGCAGTACAATTAAGAATAATTATTAGGCATCATCAAATTGGTTTAAATTGATTAAATGTCAGTGACTAAGTGACTGATAAGTGATTTTAAAATTTCATTTTATCTAATTTTATTTCTTAATGTACCTTCTTTGAGTATAAAAGGCAATTTATTGGATATTTAAGGTACTTGGCTTTTCACATTAAATTATTGAAATAACCGAAGAAGCAATTAATTATATTATGTAACGCGGCCTGTAATGCTAATTTCAAAACATTAAATTGAATCTAGGCTTTAATGGGTAATCAAGTTTTTCAAAATCTTGTTCTAAGCAATTTTGCCAACTGAACAGTGTGTGTAAATTTTTAACAGTGGATTTTTCGCTAATTTTGTGGTTTCTTAATACCAGATTACTCATGATAAAGAAAAAGCAGAGCGAAAAAGAAAAGCTGAAGCTGCTAGACTACATCGCCAGAAGATCATGGCTCAGATGTCTGCCTTACAGAAAAACTTCATTGAAACTCATAAACTCATGTATGACAATACATCAGAAATGCCTGGGAAAGAAGACTCCATTATGGAGGAAGAGAGGTAAAACAAAGCAGAACCAAAAATTAGCAGTATTTGGTTTCTCAGTTTGTGGAGGAAAAATTAAATATTCACTTTAAACTGTGCATTTCTAAAATGTATTTTATGGTAAGAAGAATTCAACTATTTTTAAGCTGGGATGGCTCTAAAATATTTATTGAATAGACATTTATATTGATAAATGATTCAAGGGTGCAATAAAGTTAAGAAGCTTTATGCACAAAAAGATGAAAGTGAGAAGAACAAAAAGTAGAAAACAGCTGCTGTTATTTTTATGTATGAGTACTTTTAGATATGCATTTATACATCAGTTCACATGTTCCACATTACTTTTATTCTGATAAAAATAACTGTAGTTATTGCATATTGGAAACAAATTTTCCTTTTTTTCTTAAAGAGAAAGAAGACAATGCCTATAGCTACAGGCGTGGATAGCATATTGGAATAGAAGTTAAGAAATCTTGTCTTCTGGGTTCTGACTGTAGTATGCTCTTAGAGAAGTCGGTTAGCCTTTTGAGCTATACTTTGTGACCTGTCACACAGATACAATGAGAGAGGAAGAAGGCAAAATAATGGTGCTTTGAAAGGCATTCCAAGAAATTTAAAATACTGAAAATATCCCCTTACACCCATTTTTAAAAACAAGCTTTCACTACTATTTAAGACAGTGTGTTGTAAGTACAACATGTATTGCAAACTGTGCTTTTGCAATAATAGTAAGCATATTATAACCTATGTGATACGTCCATAATTCTATAGCTGAGTATGCCAACAAGGACCATAAAAAGTAATGACTATATTGAAGATCAAATATAAAAAAGATGTGAAAACAAGCTTTCCTTGGTCAACTATAGTGTAATAAAATTAGAAATAAATAAAAATTTAAAAAACAAATGGAAGTCCCACCTCTAGATAGCATGTATTAACAACATACTATTTAAAAAGTAGTTAGAAACTACTGACAATAAAAGTAGAAAATATAAGCAAAACTGATTTCATTATTTATTTGTATTGCCTCATTGATCAAACATGTAATTTATGAATGTGTTCTCATTGAAAACAATTCAAATAAGGCAGTATGTCCCCTTTGACCATCCTCTACATGCTTGCTCTTTCTTCACATATAACCATATTTATAAATTATCATTGTTCTAGACTTCTTTCTATACATCTATAAACATGTGTACATGAAGACATAATGAAGTTCATTTCATGTTTTTAGTGTTTTACCATCATACATTTTGTTCTTCAGCTTGCTTTCTCAATATCTTATAAATCTTTTCATATCAGTACATATAGCTCTATAGATTCTACATTGTTTATGACTTCTGCATGGTCTTACATAGTATGGATATAAAATATTTATTTGATCTTGGACATTTAGGTAATTTCTAATTTTCCTTTATTGCAATTTGTTTGAATCTTTTTGGATGTTCCTCCTTGTGCAATTGTGCAAGTACTTCTCAAGGATGGAATACAATAAGTGAAAAGGCAGGGTCACAGTTTTAATAGACATGGTCACATTGCCCTCCAAAATGGTTTCATTAATTTCCACTCCTGACAGTGCATAAGAGAACCTATTTACTCATAGAAACAAAGAACTGAGTACCACATGTTCTCACTCATAAATGGACTTTGAACAATTATCATAATATTATAAGAAAAGGATTGGCAGTAGGAAACTGCCGGGGAGGGACTGGATTGGCAGAAGTGGGAAATTGCCAGGGGAGGTGGGACACACCTCATCAACAAGGGATCTGCACAATGAACATTTGTATACCCAGCCCTGAGTTGTATCCCACATTTTTAAAATTAAAAATTAAAAAATAAAAAAAACCAACAGCAGCAACAACAAAAAAAGTGCCTATTTACTTTATTCTCACCAATACTTAGCTATTGGCCAGGTGTGGTGGCTTACACCTATAATTCCAGCACTTTGGGAGGCTGAGGTGAGTGGATTGCCTGAACCCGCGGGTTGCCTGAACCCGCGGGTTTGAGACCCGCCTGGGCAAGCGAGACCTCATCTCTACAATAAATAAAAAAATTAGCAGAGCGTGGTAGTGCGCGCCTGTAGTTCCAGCTACTTGGAAGGCTGAGGCAGAAGGATCGCCGGAGCCCAGCAGGTCGAGGCTGCGGTGGCCAGGAGCAGCCACTGCACTCCAGCCTGGGTGACAGAGTAAGACTCCAACTGAAAAAAATAAAAAGAAAGAAAAAATACTTAGCTATTATCAGTATTTATTTTATCTTATTAGAATTACAAATTTGTACCAGTGTGACTAAATTCCCTGACGACTAGTTAGTACCAGTTTGTACTACCCCTCCCTCCAGCAATGTCCAGCAACTGATGATCCCTCCCTTGTGCTAATGTGATTAATGTTCAGGTTCACTTATGAGTGAGAACATGTGGTATTCAGTTCTTTGCTTCTGTGGTAGATAACGAAGTATGATGGTCTCCAGCTCCATCCAATTTGATGTGAAGTTTGTGATTTTTTTCTTCTTTATGGCTGCATAATACTCTATCATGTATATGTACCATATTTTTTTTTTATCTAGTTTACTTTCAGTGGGCAGTAGGGTTGGTTTTTGTTATTGTGAATAGTGAGACTATAAGCATGCGTGTGCATGTGTCTTTTTTGTAGATTGACATATGTTCCTCCAGTTATATTCCCAGGAGAGGGATTGCTGAATCTTATAGAAGGTCAATTTCTAGTTCTTTTAGGAATCGCCATGCTGCTTTCCATAGAGGTTGAACTGGCTTGCACTCCCAACAACAGTGTACATTCCCTTTTCTTCGCACTCATGCCAGCATCTATTGTTTTTTAATTTATTAATGATGGCCATCCTTACTGGAGTTAGGTGGTATCTCATTGCAGTTTTGATTTGCATTTCTCTGATTAGCGAGGCTGAACATTTTTTAATGTATCTGTTGTCTGCTTGTAGATCTTTTTTGAAAAGTGTCTATTGGTTTTCTTTACCCACTTTTTAATAGGCTTGTTTGGTTTTTTTTTTTTTCAGCTTGTTTGATTTCCTTATAGATCCTGGATGTTAGGCCTTTGTCAGATACATAATTAGCAAATATTTTTTCCCATTCTATGGGTTATCTCCCTACTCTCTTGATGGTTTTTGTCTGTGCAAAAGCTTTTCAGTTTGATGAGGCCCCACTTGTCTTAGTTTTTATGGCTTTCGCTTTTGGGGATTTGGTCAAGAATTGGTTGCCTACTCCGATGTCTATAAGAGTGTTTCCTACATTTTCTTCTAGGATTCTTACAGTTTGAGGTTTTAGGTTCAGGTCTTTGATCCATTTAGCATTGATTTTTGTATATGGTAATGGGTAGGGGTCCAGTTTCATTCTTCTGCATGTGGTCAGCCAGTTTTCCTAGCACCATTTGCTAAATATGGTCTCCTTTCTCCAGTTGTTGTTATTGGTGACTTTGTCAAAGATGAGTTGGTTTAGCAATCAAGTTTTTGCTTCTGGAATCTCTGTCCTGTTCCATTGGTTTGTGTGCCTATTCTTGTACCAACACCAGGCTGTTTTGGCTACTGTATCATTGTAGTAAAGTTTGAAGTCTAGAAGTGTGATATGTCCCACTTTGTTCTTTTGCTGAGGATTGTTTTGGCTATTTGTTATCTTTTTCATTTCCATATGACTTTTTGTTTTGTTTCCAGGTCTGAGAAAAATTATGTTGGTAAGTTGATGGATAATGCATTGAATCTCTAGATTGCCTTGGGTAGAATGGACATTTTGACAATATTGATTATTTCAATCCATGAGCATGGAATATTTTTCCATTTGTTTGTGTCGTCCTTGATTTCTTTGAGCAACGTTTTATAGTTCTCATTGTAAAGAGCTTTCACTTGTTTAAGAAAGCTTTCCCTATCCCAAAATCTCAAATATATTCTGTTTTGTTTTGTTTTGTTCAAGAGACAGGATCTCAGTCTGTAACCTTGACTGAAGTACAATGGCGTGATCATATCTCACTTTAGACTCTAACTTCTGGGCTTAAGAGTTCCTCCTACCTCTGCCTTCCAAGTATCTGGGATTACAGGCACACACCACCTCAGCTGTCTAATTTTTTTATTTTTTGTAGAGACAGAGTCTTGCTATGTTGCTGGAGTACAGTGGCTATTCACAGGCATGAGTATAGCGCACTATAGCCTTGAACTCCTAGGCTCAAACAGTCCTCCTGTTTCAGCCTCCTGAGTAGTTAGGACAACAGGCATATGCCACCATGCCTAGCCAAAATTGTAATTACATAGTTATATGAATATGCTTTCCTTTTAAAAATTGAATATTAGAAATAAAGCTAAAGTTCCATTTGACCATCAACCCAAATCCTGGACTTCTTTCCATTCTTTCTCAGAGGTTCTCTGGTTGTAAGTTTTATGGGTGTCTTGCCAGAATTTTTACATGCTATTACATACAAATGCATATAACCACAGAAATTTTATAGTGTCCAACTGGGCACAGTGGCTCACACCTATAATCCCAGCACTTTGGGAGGCTGAGGCAAGAGGATCGCTTGAGCCCAGGGGTTTGAAACCAGCCGAGGCAACATATTAAGACCTCATCTCTACAAAAAGTTAAAACATTAACCAGGTGTGGTGGTACATGCTTGTAGTCCCAGCTACTCAGGAGGCTGAGGCGGAAGGATGGCCTGAGCCCAGGAGATCAAGACTGTGGTAAGCCATGATCGTGTCCCTGCACTTCAGCCTGGGCAACAGAGTGAGACTTCAACTCACGAAAAAAAAAAAGAGAAAAGAAAAAGAAAATGTATAGTGTCATTCAGACTTTCAGCCTTTTCTTTTTATTTGTGTTAATGGTATTTTGTGTATATCATTCCATAACTTCCCATTTTTACTTAATAGTATGTCTTGAAAAATCTATATATGTTCTTACATATAAAATGAGTTCAGTGTTTCTCAGTCTTGACATTTGGGCAGCAATTCTGTTTCTGAAAGACTGTTCCCCGCGGGTTCGAGACCCGCCGGGGCAAGCAAGACCTCATCTCTACAATAAATCAAAAAAAAAATTAGCCGGGCGTGGTAGCGTGCGCCTGTAGTTCCAGCTACTTGGAAGGCTGAGGCGGAAGGATCGCCGGAGCCCAGCAGGTCGAGGCTGCGGTGGCCGGGAGCGGCCACTGCACTCCAATCTGGGCAACAGAGTGAGACTCCAACTCAAAAAAAACAAAAAACAAACAAACAAAAAAAACAAAAAAAAAGACTGTTCCATGAATTGTGGGATATTTAGCATCCCATGCCCACGAGTACCTTATGATAATCAAAAAGTAAACCTCTTACATATATTTATTACTAGATGCCTCCTAGAGGTGGTACCACACCTACTTAAGACCCACCTTTTAAAAACTACCTAATGAAGCCTGGTGCAGTGGCTTACACCTGCAATCCCACCACTTTGGGAGGTGGAGGCAAAAGGATTGCCTGAACCTACGGGTTTGAGACCAGCTTGGGCAACATGGCAAGACCTCATCTCTACAATAAATAAAAAAAATTACCTGGGCATGATGGCGCACACCTGTAGTTCCAGCTATTTGGAAGACTGAAGTGGAAGGATCTCCTGAACCCAGCAGGTCAAGGCTGCAGTGGCCATGAGCATGCCACTGCTCAGCAGCCTGAGCAACAGAGTGAGGCTCCAACTCAATAAATAAATAAATACATAAATAAATGAATACATGAATAAATAAATATTAAAACTACATAATGTTCTATATTATATAAGTTCCTTTACATGATTGATGTACATTTATTTCCAGTTAGTTGAGTGGTGTACCATATTTCAGGGAGCCTCTTGCACAGAGGCAGTCTTGCAGAGTAGTTCAGAGCATGGTCTGTGAGGTCAGATTCCCTGGGTTAAATCCTGGCTTTGCTACTTACTAGTGATGAGTCATTAGGTAAGTCTGTAGTTTCAGTTTATCTGAAAAATCCTACCTTGTAGGATTATTCTAAGTATTAAGTAAGTAAACATGTAAAATATTTGAGATAGTGCATGGCTTCACAATCAACACATTATAAATTTTTGCTATTGTGTATATATTAATATTGCACACATCAGTAGATCCTAAGAATTGCTGAATCTTTAAGGTGTAAGTTTTTTAGTTTGATTAGCTACCAAAATAGAATAGAAACCTCAATACCTAATGACAGAAAATGGATAACACTATTATGGCACATATAGTAAGAATACTGTGCAGCCATCTAAAAATGTTTCTGAAGAAATTTTAATGACATCAGAATATAACAAAGAAGTGAATAAAGCAGGATGTAAATCTGTGTATATAATGTGATACTGTTTATATAAAGAAGTATATTATCAGTATATAACAGACATAAGTAAATAAAGCAGGATACAAATCTGTTTATAATATGATGTTATTTATGTGAAGTATAAGTAACAGACTATAAGGAAATATGCAAGATTACTATAATGGTCATCTCTAGGTTGTGGGAATATAATGCTTTTTATTTTCTTTATACTTTTCTTGATTTTCCTAAATTTCTTCAATAAGCATGCATTACATTTATAGTCAGAAAAGACTAATAACCCAGTAAATTAAATATAATTGTTGGTATAGTATATTAAATATAATTGTAGTATGTATTCTATTTTTTTCTCTTTTTACACTTAGCAGCACCTGTGTTTTCTAGTAAGAAATAATTGATAAGAGCCAGAAAAGTCAAGGGGAAGACTTTTAAGTTAATATTACTAAATACCATTTTTTTTAAAATTATTTTTTTACTTAATGGTCTTGCTTATAGTTACTTAAAATCTACCAAAATATAAAGATAAGTGACCGAAACATGTGTCCTCATTTCTGGTCATTTCTTTTGATAGCACCCCAGCAGTCAGTGACTACTCTAGAATTGCTTTGGGTCCTAAACGGGGTCCATCTGTTACTGAAAAGGAGGTGCTGACATGCATCCTCTGCCAAGAAGAACAAGAGGTGAAAATAGAAAATAATGCCATGGTATTATCAGCCTGTGTCCAGAAATCCACCGCCTTAACCCAGCACAGGGGAAAACCTATAGAACTCTCAGGGGGTATGTATTGTTTAACAAATTATATCCTTTTGAGAATTTCATTTCATGCCTATGTTAATTGAAAAAAATACTATGTGAAAGAAGTTTGGGAGTGAGGCTATATTTAGTGTTATTTGATCAGATCACAGTTTACCCATATGTAAAATAGACTCTAGATTTTTACATGTCATATGGCTGCTTTGTTTTATTGTTTTATTTTTAATTTTTGTTAGAGCTTGGCCACATTGCTCCTTCTATCACTCTGTCTATCTTTTTGCCTGTCTCTGTTTCTTTTAGCTGAACCACTTGAAAGTAGGTTGCAGGCATCATAAAGTTTCTTCCCTAAATATTTCTACATGCATTTTCTAAAATTGAGGGCTATCTGTTGTATATCTTCCATACTCTTATCATATTTAAGAATGTTAGTAATTCAGGGATATCATCAATATAAAATCCATATTTTCCCAACTGTTCTCAAAGTGTCTTCAATAGCTAGACTTTTTTTTTCACTCATAGTCCAAACACGTTTCATGTGTTGCTTTGATTGTCTCCTTTTGTCAATTTTAATCTAGAATAGTCCCTTCTCTCTGTGTGTCTATCTGTCTCTCTCTTTCTCTCTCTCTCTCTCTCTCTCTCTCTCTCATTTTTGTTTTAAAGATGTGGGGCAAAAAAAAAATTAAAAAATAAGATGGGGGGTGCAATTCAGTGTTAGGTATACAAATGGTCATTATACAGGTAAAATTTGGGCCTCACTTTGGTCCCCATGTCACCTTCTTTTTTTTATTTTCAGTTGGGGTCTCACTCTGTCACCCAGTAGCATGAGCATAGCTCACCACAGCCTTGACCTCCTGGGCTCAAGCAGTCCTCCCACCTCACCCTCTCAACCTTCTGTCTCTCTTTTTTTTAATTATGATAACTTTTTTGAAGAATTCAAACCAATTGTTTTGTATAATGTTTCACATGGTGAATTTGTCTGATTGTTGCCTCATTATTAGATTCATGTTAAACATTTTCTTGGTAAGAATTCTAATTAGGTAATACATTGCATTTCTTACATCACATCAGGAGTTAAGTGCTTTATTTTTTAAATACCCTGGGAAGAATAATAATGATAATAAAGGCTAACATTTATTAAAGACTTAACACGTGCTAGGAACTTTTTAAATATTTTAATGTGTATTCACTTACTTAATCCTCACAACAGCCCTGTGAGTTAGGTATCAATATTGACTCCATTTCACAGATGTGTGAACTCTGAGGCATAGAGAAGCAAGTAACTTGCCCAAGACCGTGAGTTATAAGTGATGAAACCAGAATTTGAAATCCCTAATCTGTGCTTTTTTCCTACTAGGTTATAGTTCCCCTAAATATTCCTTAAAACAGTGGTCCTCAACTCCTGGGCCACAGAGCTGTAGTAATATGTGGCCTTGTAGAAACCAGGCTACACAGCAGGAGGTGAACAGCGATCTGTATTTACAGCTGCTCTCCATTCCACTTGCTTGCATTACTGCCTGAGCTCCACTTCCTGTCAGAGCAGCAGCAGCCTTAGATTCTCATAGGAGCACGACCCCCATTGTGAACTGTGTATGTGAGAGATCAGGGTTGCACACTCCTCATGAGAATCTAATGCCTAAGGAGCTGAGGTGGTGATGCCTGGGGAGTGGCTGCAAACACAGATTAACATTAAGAGTGAATTTTGACTGCCTGGAGACCTTAATAAACCATTGCTTGCAGAATTAAATCAAAACTCTATCGGTGAGTGGCGAGTTGATGTACTTGAATTGTACAACTGCATCTGGTGGCAGGCTTTCAGTTAGAATCTGACACTTATTTTAATATGCACATGGCCCACCCATTATTTTATTTCCCACTTCTGTTCACACCTCTTTTTTTTAATGGTGAGTTGTTTAATTATTTCATTGTATATTACAATAATAATAGAAATAAAGCGCACAATCAATGTTATGCACTTGAATCATACTGAAACCACCACCCTTACTCCCTTTCACCCCAGGTCCATGGAAAAATTGTCTTTTACGAAACTGGTCCCTGATGCCACCAGATGGGTGGGGACTGCTGCCTTAAAATAATTATCCAGTCAGGTTACTCTTAAAATTAGAAAAGTAAATTATGCTTGAATCATAGAAAATCACTTCAACACGGCCAGGTATGGTGGCTCATACCTTTAATCCCAGTGCTTTGGGAGGTCAGGGTAGGAGAATCACTTGAGGCCAGGAGTGGAGACCAGCCTGGACAATATAAGGAGACCCTATCTCTATAAAAAATAGTAGAATTCGCTGGTATGATGGTGTGCTCCTGTACTACTAGGTATTCGGGAGGGTGAGGTTGGAGGATCACTTGAGCCCAGGAGTTTGAGACTGTAGTGTGCTGTGATTGTACCACTACACTCCAGCCTGGGCAACAGAGTGAGAAAAAAAAAATAGAAGGAAAGAAAGAAAAGAAAATCACTTCAGCAACAAAGATAATGCAGTTTAACCTAGTGTTCAAAATTAAAATGTAAATCAAAGATAGAATTATCATTAGTCTATACTAACTTTAGAGTCATATCTAACAGTCTAGTTTTAAGCATTTCTCTTTTTTATTACTATTAAGAATATATATCCTGCTGTCATGATACTGTAGCACTTTGCTTGGACATTTCTAAGAAAGTTTGTGAATAGCCTTTGACCTGATAACCTCTCTTTCTCTCCCACCACCCTTCCTTATAACTTTAGAAGAGATGCATACATACTTCTTATTTTTGTCTTCTTGTACCAGAAACCCTGGACCCACTTTTTATGGATCCAGACTTGGCATATGGAACTTACACAGGAAGCTGTGGTCATGTAATGCATGCAGTGTGCTGGCAGAAGTAAGTTGTCCTTCTGACAGGTTCTTGAAAGAGACTAGGAACATTGAAGTTCACTCAAGGCCACAAAAAGGCATGTTTTCTCATGTCTTCTTTCCTTTCTTATTTGAATAGTTGAAGCAGTTTTAGTTTCTAATTGTTTGCATGATACTAATTGTTACCAGCCTTGGAAAGTAGTGTATAAAGTTATCAACTTTGGATTTTTTCTATATTCTTTTGTGCTTGCCCTCCACTAATCAGTTGCTCTTCATTAGTATTCATATTTTTAAAAAATTTTTAATTTCATTCCCCTCAAAGCACACTGCAGTGAAAAGTACCTTTGAAATAGAAAATAGGGCCGGGCTCAGTGGCTCAGTCTATAATCCCAGCGCTTTGGGAAGCCAAGGCGAGTGTATTGCCTGAGCCCATGGATTCAAGACCAGCCTAGGCAACTTGGCGAGACCTCGTCTCTACAATAAATACAAATTTAGCTGGACATGGTAGTGCACACCTGTAGTTTCAGCTACTTGAAAGGCTGAGGCAGAAGGATCGCCGGAGCCCAGCAGGTTGACATTGGGGTGGCTGTGAGTGTGCCACTGCACCCCAGCCTGGGCGACAGAGTGAGGCGCCAACTCAAAAAAAAAGAAAATAGAACAAAAGCTCTAGTTTTGTCTTTGGAAAAGATAAAATTCAGAAATGTAATTCTAAGAAATGTTTTGTGCAGAGTTTACCCATTTGGCGTTAGATTAAAATACGAATTTCCTATGATAGCCCTCACTAGTTGGTCATTGGAAACTGAGGGAAGTAGTATCTGCAAGTATCTCCATGCTGTTGTGGCAGGAGACAAGTCATGATTCAGTAAACTTATTTTTAAATTTGTGTCTGCCCTGATGTATTTTCCGGTCTGCTCCCGAAAGAATAGGCAACTTGTTTCTTCCATAATTATAACTTCTGTATTTTTGCATGTAGTTTCTATAGATGCTTATTGGGGTAGATATTCCAGAGTTTATTCTTGGATTCGAGCAAAGATACATGTGTAGTTCTAAATGGGCCTGTGTTTTTGGAATTTTACAGGTATTTTGAAGCTGTACAGCTGAGCTCCCAGCAGCGTATTCATGTTGACCTTTTTGACTTGGAAAGTGGAGAGTATCTTTGCCCTCTTTGCAAGTCTCTGTGCAATACTGTGATCCCCATTATTCCTTTGCAACCTCAGAAGATAAACAGGTATATTTTAATTTATGTTTTGGTTAATTTTTTGAAAGCTGTCTTTAGTTCTTTTCTTTGTACCTGATTTGTTAGATTACTACTTTACACTTTAAAAGAGTTAATACTTTTCTATTTTGTAATTTATATCATCCTTTAAAAATGTGATTAAAAGCTTAATTTTTGGACTTGAATATTCACCTACTCAAATCTGTGTGTTGTGCAACAGCCATTATAGCAATAGAACTCTGATCTCTGTCTTAACACTCACATAATGTATTAGCCGGGCTCGGTGGCTCAGCCTGTAATCCCACGCTTTGGGAGGCCGAGGTGAGTGGATTGCCTGAGCCTGCAGGTTTGAGACCCGCCTGGGCAACTTGGCAAGACCTCATCTCTACAGTAAATCAATAAAATTAGCCGGGCGTGGTAGCGCGCGCCTGCAGTTCCAGCTACTTGAAAGGCTGAGGCGTAAGGATCGCCGGAGCCCAGCAGGTCGAGGCTGCAGTGCCCGCTCCCGGCCACTGACAGAGTGAGACTCCGACTCAAAAAAAAAAAATGTATTACTTTCTTTGGCTCTTTGCCATCGTCAGAGTTGCCATTTGGTGTTTGGTAGCTCTAATGTTCTTTGTATTTCTTTTTTTATTCTATTTTTCTAAAGGTCCAAATGCTATAGCTTTAGACACGTGGACAAAACGTTAACTGTTAAGATAAATAAAAACACTATATTCATCACATTTATCTTTGGAAAGTGTTGAATCACTTAGTGTTTCTAAATTTTTATATTTTGATTATGTATAAGTGGAATTTAACAGTAAATTCATTTGTTTTTATGATAATTTGGACACTTAATGATATATTTCTGTATTCTCTTCTATGTGATATCAGTACTATTTATATTGTTGCCATTTCAGTTGCTTTAAAACTCCTTGAATTTGTAATGATAAACCTAAGTTCTGCTAAAGAAAATGGTTTTATTGATAAAAATCCCTTTAATAAGTCCCCATAACATAAGAGTTCAGAGATGTTAGGTTTGGCAAGCAGTACTGATAAATAGTTGCTCTAGCTCTACTATTCTGTGTCATTGAAAAGCCTAATTTGGAAATTGTCTTCCTCAGCATATTGGGACATAGAATGTCATCTTTCAGGAAGAAGGTAGAGTCAGAAAGAGTTATCCTTCCCTTACTGAGTAATGTGTTCTAGGAACTCTAATAAGCACGTGCTGCACTATCTTATTTAATTCTCACAATAACCTAATGAAGTAGATACTCTTATTTCTATTTAAAGATAAGAAATTGGGCCGGGCTCGGTGGCTCAGCCTGTAATCCCGCTCTTTGGGAGGCCAAGGTGAGTGAATTGCCTGATTCCAGCGGGTTAGAGGCCCGCCTAGGCAACTTTGCGAGACCTCATCTCTACAATAAATCAAAAAAATTAAACCGGGCTCGGTGGCTCAGCCTGTAATCCCTCGCCTGGGGAGGCTGAGGTGAGTGGATTGCCTGAGCCCGCAGGTTCGAGACCCGCCTGGGCAACTTGGCGAGACCTCATCTCTACAATAAATCAAAAATTAGCCGGGCGTGGTAGCGCG
>CAUYQG010043168.1:0-13725 GCA_963574415.1 Tarsius wallacei | reverse complement strand
AGACCACAGCTACAGACTACCCAACTCCCGTACAATAAAAAACTAAAACATAGAATGATGCTAACATACAAGCTAACCAACTGCCTTATTGCTGTGCTGTTCGTCTATGCAAGGATGTGGTTTACAGAGAGGAGAGAAGAGAATAAAAGGAAGAACGAAATGGAAAAAAGAGAAAAAAAACAAGAAAAAGAAAAAACAAATAAGTAAAGAAAACAAACAAACAAACAAACAGACAAAAAAAAACCCAGTAGGAATAGAATCAAGTCATTAAACTAACAGAACCAATCAAGCACACCCTGAGACTTTTCATTTAAGTCCAATGTCCTTTCAGCTCTGATTTCTAGCTGTCTTCTGAGGCTGGTGAGTTTGTTTACAGTTACAGCCAGTTGCCCCTGGCCTAGCGTGAAGGGCAGTTCGGGTCTGCAGCCAGTTCACTAGTCAAATCTGGCCTGTGTCTTTTTTTGTTGTTGCCCGATTCGGTGTTGTTACCTTGAGTCGCCAGCAGGTGGTGCTATTTCACTGCTCTGGATTGTCGCCCTTTATGGTCTTTTGTCTCAGCTGCTCTGCCCCAAATGGGGAGCGAGGGTCGGCTAGTAGAACCAGAGAAAAACTGGAGATAGGATCCTGCCTCAGGCCCACGGCCTGGCTGGATGTCATGGTGGCAGTGGAATCAGCGGCGCTCTCAGCAGATCTTGCTTGGAGAAGCTTCAGAGTCTGAAGTCGTGGATCGCCTCAAGCACGGGAGGGGCGATCTGTAACGGCCGCTACTGAGGCGGCGGCTGTAGCGGCTGCAGCGGCTGCGGTGGGAGCTTCTCTGTCCGCAGCTTCAGGGGTTGTCCAGACCTGCGTGATGTTTCAGCCGTGGTGACGGCCGAGTTCCGCGTGAACAGCAGGCTGCCGACGATGGGATCCGCAGCCCCCGGAGAGACAGCTAGAGGCCTTCCACGTTCTCCCTTGCGGAGCATCTCATAGACCAGGCTGTCCCGCCGCCATCTTCTCCCTCTTTCTGAGGGAAGATTTCTTGAAAAATTTCATGGAATGTTTATTCCATGGTGGTCTCTGTCTCTCTTTCTGCCTCAGGAAGTCCAATTACTCTTAGGTTTGGTCTCTTTATGTATTCACTCATCTCTTGAAGGTTTTGTTCTGTCTTTTTAAGCTTCTTTTCTATGTTTTTGACAGTTTGGGTTAGTTCTATATTTTGGTCTTCAAGCTCTGAGATTCCTCCACTTGGCTAATTTTGCTTTCCTTTTATTAGTTTGTTATTTATTTCATTCACAGTATTCTTTACAGCTGTTATCTCAGTTATTAACTCCTTCCTATTTTCCTTTTGTCTCTCCTCCCTTCTTTTTATTCTCTCTACTAATGTCTTGATGTCTGGGTTTGTAGTATGTGACCAGTCATTCTGGGTGCTCTTCATTGTTTGCTCTTCGAAGTCTGTTTTCTCAGTGTCTGACCTCCCAGGGGTCTGTGCGAGACCTATATTCTTCTTTTGCTTTTTCTTCATTTGTGTAGATTTTCCTCCCCACTTTTTCCTTTTTTCCTCATCTTCTTTAATCCTGTTGTTCAGGGTTGGTGGAGTTGCTTTTACTTCTGTTTGCTCAAGCTCCTATTTTTCTTTATGTGAATCCTCTGACTTTGTTCAATTCTGAAGCTGGACTGTAGGTTGGGAGCTATACTTTTTATAATTTTGAGATTTAATTGAGGGGGGAGCTGTGATTCAAAATCTATCTGCAGATCCCAGTTTCCACCGGCAGGTGTATGGATTCTCTGGAACCCACTTCCCACTGCCTTGCAATCTGCCCATGCAGTGGGGGTATAGGTTTGCTCCCTGAAAGCAAAATGAGGTAAGAAAAATGAAAAGAATGGAACAGGGGATGGGGGGAAGAAGAAGGTGGAGAGAGAGAAGAGTAAGTGGGAAGACAGACAAATGTACTGACTAACAAATGAAAATAGACACAAAGACCGATAAGAGTAAAAACAGCAACAACAACAAAATCCAAAACCAACAACAACAAAAACTAAAACATACAATCTTACAGGCATACAAGCTAACCAACCTCTTTATTGATGTGCTATTCCCCTATACAAACATGATGTCTAAAGAAAAAAAAAGTCAGTAAACTAATAGAAACAAAGCAAGTATGAAAATGTTATCAATAACAGTAAGAAGAGAGAGAAAAGAGAAAAAAGATGAGTAAAACAAAGAAGGAAAATAAAAAAATTAAAACAAGGGAACCAAGCATACTTTGAGATTTTTCCTCAGAGTCCAATGTCCTTTCAGCTCTGATCTCTATTTGGGTAATCTATAACAAAAGCATTTCATAAGGTTTGCTAAAAATTCATTTTTTTGTTCAATATATTACATTTTCAACCATAATTTTACACTTCACTTTTATGATGGAACCTCTTAAAGAAACATTAATAAAATGCAGAAATCTGCCCCATTAATTTTTCAGTCTAATTCATTAGCTTAATTACTATTTTATTTTTTAAACTTCTTGATCCCTTATTAATAATCTTTAAATCATGGCCCTAGTCAACCATCCTTCCTTTGCCATGATCTAATTATTGCTTCCATTCCTACTACTTTCCTTATTTATTCATTCTATAGAAAAAAACTACAATTTTCATGATAAAAAGAAGCAGCTTTATAATACCAAGTATTTAAAAGCAAGAATAGTGTTAGATTTTCAAGCGACTTTCCTTTTTGCATTTTTTTGCGGGGGGGTAAAAGCCAAATGTTATATATTTTGTCAGAGTTGCTCAGTTTTTTTTTCCTTTGTCCAACATGGTTCTAAATAGAATATAATAAAACAGTGTAATGCTAATTTTTTCTAAATGAAGCCCCAAAGAGAAAAGTGTCTTGCATCATTAAAAAAAAAATTAAATCCTAATGACATCCAAATTAGTATGTAGACCAGTGAAAAGTTCTTAACATTTTATAGTAATTTCTTCTTTTTTAAAAAACTTTTTTGCCAGACTCGGTGGCTCAGCCTGTAATCCTGTGCCTTGGGAGGCTGAGGTGAGTGGATTGCCTGAGCCCGCGGGTTCGAGACCCGCCTGGGCAACCTGGCGAGACCTCATCTCTACAATAAATCAAAAAATCAACCGGGCATGGTAGCGCATGCCTGTAATTCCGGCTACTTGGAAGGCTGAGGCGGAAGGATTGCCGGAGCCCAGCAGGTTGAGGCTGCGGTGGCCGGGAGCGGCCGCTGCACTCCAGTCTGGGCGACAGTGTGAGACTCCAACTAAAAAAACAAACAAACAAACCAACAAACAAACAAAAACTTTTTTTTTTTTTTTTTTTTGCCGAGATGAAGTCTTGCTATGTTGCCCAGGCTGTTCTTGAACTCCTGACCTCAAGCAATCCTCCCACCTTGGCCTCCAAAAATGTTGAAATTACAAGCATGAGCTACTGCACCCAGCCATACTTTACCGTAATTTCTTCTTAAACCATAAGTTAGTTTAAGCTGAAAGTATGAGGTTTGAAGAACCCTTAGTTAATTACTTAGAATACGGAATATTTATTCCTTCATTTTATGTTGTCTTAATGATTCTGTGAGATTCTTCTGACTCAGACAGAAGCTTATCTATGAAGATGCATTTATTGGGGACAGTGATTTGTGGGAGATGCTAGTATATTTTAAATTAACATTTTAATCAGTTCTTTACAGTCAGTTAATCCAACTTTCTCCCATTATTTGCTGAAGCAGTCACTTTATAGATTTTTGGTTCTCCATGTTTTTATTTTATATATAAAAATTATTCTTAAAAAACATTTTTGCTATTTTAAGTGTGATGTGAGGGAAGAGAGCAGTATTTTTAACTTTTTTGTAGTTGATGACTTTAGGGTAGCACAAACAAAACTCTTTTGTATCTCATTTTTCTCAGTCCTCTCTTGAGGTGCTTTACTGATGGGAATGATTTCTGAACATTCCCTTGGTACAAGGAAGTACTATGCAAAGTAACTGGGTTCCTTGCTTTGTTTTCCTCCCTATAATGTAATACAGTAAAGCCTTTCTTATCCAGCACAGTGGGAGAGTGGCAATTAAAATTGCTATTAATTAAGAGTTATTCCTGTGGACCCAGATGGTAGTCCTCTGGTTTCCCTTCCTTTCTCCTGTATTACCACCCTGAAAACAGCATACTGTTAATCCCGTTTTGGTCTAGGCTTCCAGTGTGTGATAAAGTCATTTGGTGTACAGTGGTCTACAACACTGGCACCGGGTGTTCAAAAATTCCAGTTGGTAAAGTACCAGAAAACACAGCTTATCTGAATATAGATCAATATTGGATGGATCAGCAAAGATCTCTCTTACAATCCAATCATAATCTATGGTGCTTTATTCAGCAGAAACTCTGCTTAAAAGAATCTTCATAATAATACATTTAGGTTAAAGATGAGACAGTTTAAGATTTTTTTAAAAGTTAGTTTTCTAAATATACATATATCTTCTCTAGTAACCTGGTCAAAAGTACAGATTTAGTTATGATATTAATTTATAGCTGTTAATTTTTCATTTTTTCTAGCCACTATAATTTTTATATTGTTACAAAAACTAGAAACAGGAACTGTCATCATCTAGAATACAATATTAATGTGGGCCAAACATGAAGTTTCATATTTATTTCAATGGAAGACTGTTGCAAATTTGTTTTATCTTGGGTCTGTTTGTCTACCAATGTTCAACTAGTTCTTCTGGTAGCTTTTCTATTCTTTATTATTTCTACGTGGCTCCATTTCTTTGATTCCTTTATTTCCATTATGTTTTGTGATGGCTAACTATGATATGAGTTTAACTACTCATGACTTATTTTCTGGAGTATTTTAGTAATGTATGAGTGACCACCCAATTTTAACATCAAATATGTAATCTGGGCACAGAACTTAAAGTGAAATTACATCAAAACGTAAGGAAACTGCATTATTGTCCATTTGGAAAGTATGAAACTTGAATATTGAAAATATTCAAACTGGAATGGTAGTATTTTTACCTTCTAACTTCAGTTAGTTGGTTCATGTTAATTTCTTATCTATTAGATGTTTAAACAGCAGTTATCTTTGTTTATTTGTGTCTACTCTAAGGTGGAAATGCTAATTTGTGATGGCTTTTGCCACCAACTCAACCACTAACTTTTAGGGCAGATTACAGGCATTTTGGGAGGATTTTGTGTTTCATTTGAGGTTAGAAGTAATGTCAGAAAATGCTAAGTATGTGCTTATTTTAAAAAATGAGGTTGTCTTATTACCATGGTAATTCAAGGGAATTAGAAGTATTTAATTGCAATCTTGAATTATCAAATTGAGACGTATGTATCAGGATCTCAACTTGATTTAAAGTAAATGAGCAGTTACCTGGCAGATTTTTTGAACAACTGGTTTAATCCACAATTCCATAACAAACATAGCTTCACTTCAGTATTTACTTTCTTTGTCTATTCAACAATGCTCCAATAAGGAAATGGTAGGAAATAGCTGAGAAGTACTAAAAGATTTTATCTTTTTTGTTGACTAGAAAAATAACTTTCGGTTGGGTGCAGTGGCTCAAGCTTGTAATCCCAGCTCTTTGGGAGGCCAAGATGAGAGGATTGCCTGAGCCCACGGTTTCGAGACCAGCCTGGGCAACTTGGACGAGACCTCATCTCTACAATAAATTAAAAAAAAAAAATTAGCCAGACGTGGTAGCGCATACCTGTAGTTCTGGCTACTTGGAAGGCTGAGGCAGAAGGATCACCTGAGCTCAGCAAGTTGATGCTGGGGTGGCCGTGAACGTGCCACTGCACTCCAGCCTGGGTATTGAAGTAAGATTCCAACTCAAAAAAAAAAAAAAAGGAAAAAGAAAAAGAAAAGAAAAGAAAAATAACTCTAGGGTCTTCAAATGCTTGAATTTTTTATTTTTTTTTTGTCTTTCCAATCTGTGGCTGTTAAAACAAAGAAACAGATCACTCAAAATATTTGGGTTTACATGTGAGCTCTCTTCTCATAGGGTGTTGTCATATCTCACAGTTCAAAGTACATTCTATTACTTGGTGACACTATACTGACATGCAATTGCAATGCACTATGCAGCAAAAAGGATGCAAGAAGTAAAATAACCTACAGTGCCTATTTACAGGAAATTGCTTAAGTTACTCTGCTTTTAACATTTGTACTTGGGTAGAATGCTTATGTGTGTATAAGAATGTCATGTTGCAAGATGCTGCTAACCCAGGCACAAAGTGTTAAAATTATTTTGTGATGAATACAAAATAAAACAAACTGTTAATAAGTACATTATCAATAATGGAGGGTTTTATAAATATGTATATTATGGGGCAAGGTTATGATCTTCAGTTGTAGTGTAAAACAAACCTGGCTTCCAATTCCGCCTGCATCACAAGACCAGCGATGTGATCTTGCACATGTTACTCAACTGCTCTGAATCAGTTTCATCATTGGTAAAATGGAGATAACAGCTGTATTCATCTCACAGGATTGTGAAAATCAAATGAAATAATACATATTATGTGTATGTAGCACAATGTCTGGCCTATGATAAGCATCAAATATATGTTTATTAGTTAGCTATAATGGCATGCTTCTTTTTATTTTTCTAGCAGTGTTTCTGTCAAAGTAGAGGAAATGTGACTATTTTCTTAGTGTTCAATATCAGACTCTGAAAGTCTGTCATTGCCGATCTTTTTTAAGTCTGGCCTCTCCTTTTTTTCTCCAGTAGTTTTGAGTGATTCCCTGCTGAGCAAATGGAACATGACATCACATCTGAGCACTTCATCACCATGCAGGGTCTGCATGGGAAAACCATCAGGAATGTTGTGCAGGAGTTTTGAATATTTACCTCCAATTAAATTGTCTAATAAGTTAAACAATGGGACTCACTTTTCATTCTGTGCAATTCTGCTATTTTTCCATACAACTCCCCTGTATCAGGGCTGGCAACACTATCTACCTAGGCAGGTGTTATTTTATTGCACTTTTTGGAAAGTCTGGTAACCCAAAAGAAGAATAGAATGACAAATAAATTTCATTTTGTAATGTTGGCTTTATACATAGACCTAACTCTGCTAATTCTCCACAATTCCCCTTCTTCCTTGTTTCTCCTAACTCTAAAATCTATATTTAGAACATGAATTTAATGTTTTTTTAACCTTTTTTCTTCTTTAAGAGGTGTTGAATGGCAAGATAATAAAGAGGAAGCATTATGCTGACAGACTAGAACCATTGAAGCTGGGAAAAAAAGGCCACAAGAGCAGTGAGAAGTCCCAGGATTTTTAGCAGGAAGGAAACTGGGAAATTAGATGAAGCCCTCAGAGCCCAAGCCTTCAGAGGCTTCAATACCCTTTGTTTCTGGGTGATGATGGCTCTCCTGGCTCCTTCCCACTGCCCAGGCCCAACCAGGCAATACTGATAGGAGTTGCAGAGTCCAAAGTAAAGTTTCACAGTCAGTTGAGGATCTTTCCACAGGAGAGAGCAGAAGTCTGGTTTTGCACCTATCTTCAAGGCAAGCTCGTCCAAGTAGTCGATGTAGTTGGTCTGCAATATCTGACTCTGGCTTTCTCCAAACCTTAGTGAAGAGAGTGAACGGGGCAGAGTCACAAGAGGTTCTAAGTTATATAGCATAGTGGGCATTCAATAGCTGTGGTAAGAATGAAGGGACGAGTGGATACATGAATGAATTTTGAATGAATTTGTGGTGGACAGTAAGAATTTATCCCATTGGGAGGCCTATATCTCAGACTGAGCACAGACCCCAAAATAAACAACCATGAATTCATGGAAGCACTAGGAATGTGACAAAGTTGATAACTGTGATTATTATTTGGTATTTATTAAGCAGGAGCAAGACTTCCTCCAGGCAAGTACATCCTTGTCAGCATTGCTGCAGGGATTCATGAAATAAAGCACATGAAAGCATAGCTCAGTGTCTTGCCCAGAGTTGATGTGTAATATTTGTTTGTTAATTTCCTAAACACCCAGCAGTCTGAGTGGCATATAAGTAGGTAATAAATACGAGACAAACTAGAATTCAAATTGAGATAACTCCTTACACTTGATGTAAGTAAGGCCCAAGCAACTTTCCAAGGGTGCTTGATCACTGTCGAACTCCACTTCACCTCATCACAAAGTACAAATCCTTGAACCCTGCACCAACCCTTTCATAATTTATTTTGCTGAGGATCCCCTAGCTAACCTTCCACAGATTTTCAAGATACTGTCATCATCACTGTGCTTATTCCATTCTTTCTCTACCCACAGCATGTGGATGGCCTGAGAAGATATGGCATGTGACATGGACACCTTGGAACACTAAAGTGAAACTAAGCCAAGGAAAAGCGTTCTGATGTGGTACAATTCCTTCTTTTTTTAAATTTATATTTTATTTTATATTTTTATTTTTTGAGTTGGAGCCTCACTCTGTCGCCCAAGTTGGAGTGCAGTGGCACACTCACTGCCACCCCAGCGGCCTCAGCCTTCCAAGTAGCCAGAACTACAGGCACGCGCTACCATGCCCGGCTAATTTTTTTTTTTTAATTATAGAGACAAGGTCTCGCCAAGTTGCCTAGGCTGGTCTTGAACCCACGAGCTCAGGCAATTCACTCTCCTCAGCCTCCCAAAGTGCTGGGATTACAGCCTGAACCACTGAGTCCGGCCAATTCCTATCTTTAAGTAGTTGGTTCTTAAACTAGTATGTATAAGAATTGCCTGGGAAGAACATAAAAATACAAATTTCCATTTCATCGACAGAGCTTCTGATTCAGTTAGTCTGGGCTGCAGCCCAGGAATTCACATTTTTATCAAGCAGCTAGGTGGTCCTTAAATGTAGTTAGATCACTATACTTTGAGAAACACCTCTCTATGTAAAAAAAAATTTAAAAGCATTCTTACAGGTCAATTCTTTTTCATTCCTCTTGAGAATATCTGCCATCATAGTCCTCTCTGAGGGCAAGCTACACAAGCCTAAGAAAGAAAAAGTTGGCCTGAGTAGTAAGTTTGATTCAGTATCATTGCTTTAGTAGCTGATTCTTAAAAATTAAACTCTTGTCATTGAACAATGTTGTGCCAGTCGGGGCTACTGTGTTGCTGAACTCAGGAGGGGGTGTCCCAGAGTGTTCTATGTGATGCTGCCCAGGGAGCACAGTCTACAGTAAGAACCACGAGGCGGAGAGGGCTAAGAGAAGAAGCTGGAGAAGGGATGCCATGCCTCGTGGTATGGGCTCCATCTTGAAAGTGACAGGAAGCTGTGGAAAAGTTTCCTGCATGAGGTGATCGAACGTGCCTTCTGGGAAGCTTGTCTGGCTGCTGACTTTGGGAAAATGGACTCCAGAGAAGCAAGCCTAAAGTTAGAAAGACCAGGTAAGAGGCTGTTGGAGTAAGCCTGGCGAGAGACTAGAGCAGGGCAGTCGGGACAGAGAAAGTAGACTGGTGCAAGGGTCATGATCATGTGCCCGTGATTCCATCTCCTGCTCACAAGGGTCGCTAGGCTTCAGATGTGTTGAAACATGGCCAAGGACCCCTGTGTATGGCTAGTCATCAGACACCTCAGATTCCAGGAGTACAAACCCGTGCTCCTCATCAAAGCCTGCCTGCTCAGACTTGCGTCTTGTCCTGCACACCCCTCTCTGTTCACCGCACTGCTGTCTGCCAGTTTCCAATGCCAGAGGTCTGCAAGTCCTCCTCGACTTCTCTCTCTTTATCTCACTTTCCCACAATGAACCAATTGCGATGTGCTGTTGATTTCATTCTTCACTATTTCCCACATTTATGTCTTTTTTAACTTGTCTCGCTGCCCTGGCCTGGGTTGCCTCATATTTTAACATTGATTATTGCAGCAGCCTCTGGTTTCTGAGCCTCTGTTCTTTCAAATCCGTATTCCACACAACTGCTGAAATAATCTACCTAAAGTGTAAATCTGATAATGCCTATTCCTTGCTTATAACCCTTCACTGGTTCCCCTGGCTGAAGAGCTTTTGAAAATGCAAATTCCAGGTCCTTTGGCCAGTCTTAATCAGGATCCCTATGGGCTCACCAGATAATTTTCTTGTGTAGACAGATTTGGGAAGAACGAATCCACATTTTATAATCCAAGCTCCTAGCATGTCTTACAAAGTTCTTGTGTCCTGCCTCCTTCTTCAAGAGTAATCTCTCATGCCTCTCTGCCTCACATATCATGCTCTGGGAATGTCAAATAGCTTGTAGCTTTCCACATTCAGCTTGTTCCTGTGCTTCTGCTCAGGCAGTCCCCTTTCCTCCCCCGAGAAACACAGTCATCCAGGAAGTTTTCCTTGACTGCGTGCCTTTCTCTTATCCCACCCTGTTAAGTGGCCTTTCCTGCCTTCTGTTGTGTAGAGAACTCTATGCATTCCTCTACACAAGCGTTTGCCATGCTATGTTGAAAAGATCTGCTTAAATTTCTCCCTGTCCTATTAAGTTCCAGCACGGGGCTAGGTATTTAATGAGTTTTTGTTGGACAGAATTTAACCCTGGAGGCAGGGAAATGAATACCCTTCTGAGGAGAAAAGGTGCTGCACAGAAGCTCAGAGAGAAACCTTCCACTAATTTTATAACTTGTAGATTGAGCAGCTCAGGTATTAGGAGCTAACGAAGTTAGGCCCTAGGTCTCTTGATTTGCACATAGAGGAATTTGTAAATTTACCATATAGGTAAAACCAAGAGACATAGATGTTTTGCTTTATAACTGATTTCTTATGGTTCAAAGAAAGGTTAACTGGTTCTTAATGTTATGCCTGTGGGAATTCTCTGAACTGTCTGATATTTTAAAGAAATGATTGCAGGTGTTTATTATTATTAAATTTGTTATTCTTATTCTTTGAATTCTCACTAACTTTCAAGAAAGTTAATCTTGTGTGAGCAGCCAAAGTTGTCAAATTTTTTCTTTACTGTTGTTATAGAGCAAACCTCATCAGGTCTGAAACCCTTAGCTACCCACCTGTCCACTCACTTATCTTTGAAAACTCTTGTCACCCAACGAGCTTGAAGTTCAACGGTTGGGAAGATGGAGCCTAGGGGCTGGATGAGACCAATGCATGCAAGGGTTGGCTTCTTCAGGTGAGGGGGAAGTATGTATTTATACAGTGAGACCATATTATTCTGTACTTTAACAAGTGAGTCTTCAAGGAAGGGAAAGGAGAGTATATCCTGTTGCAAAGACAATGACATCAATGTCTTTCTCCACTGTTTCATCCTCAAAGATAGCAGAAGTTTCTGTGAGCTCTTTCACTCTCGGTTTCACTTTGATGACTCCATAGAGTAGACGACTTGGAAGATCATCATTTAGTACAGATTCTTTCATAAGATATCTGACACACAGAAAAAAAACACTCAGAAGGCTTGTTTACTGAGGAATCTTTAACCCTCTTGACTTTTTTTTGGGGGGGTCACTCTGAAAATAAAGGGGTTTTCCAAATATGCATAAGACTCTAGCTGTTGTACCCCAGTCCTTGTTTTCTCACTTATTATGTCACAAATCTCTCCTCAGTAAATAAGGGAAAACACATACATAGGTGATGTGAGTGAAAGAGATTTCAAAGAAGGAAGCACCCCCAAGGGCTTAGACAAAATGCCTGTGCCTGTGTTCAGTCCCTGAGTATTCTGGTGGTTATCACATCATTTCTGTTTCTATCCTTTTTAATGTTATCTAGCTTTAATTATTTTGCTTAAGTAAAAAAATTGCTGTATTTCCACTAATTTGGAAAGTTATTAATGGATAAGTGTGAAAATTAAGGTATAAAATTAGATTTGGTGATATTTTAAAGAAATGATTGGTTTATCAATCCCAGGTATCCACGGAATCTCTGTTTATGATAGCCTGGATGTTGGTGCAAAGTCTGTTTGTATTTCTAGAGCCTTCTTTTTTTGGTATATTTGAAAACATTTTCTTTTTTTGAGATAAGAGCTCACTCTGTCACCCGGGCTAGAGTGCAGTAGCACAATTAAAGCTCACTGCAACCTCAGATTCCTGGACTCAAGTTATCTTCCTGCCTCAGCCTGTCAAGTAGCTGGAACTACAGGCACATGTCACCATGCCCAGCTGATTTTTTCAGGAAAAAACATTTTGAAGAGATAGGGTCTCTCTGTTGCTCAGGCTGGTCTCAACCTCCTGGCCTCAAGTGATTCTCCTGCCTCCCAAAGTGTTGAGATTACAAGTATGAGCCACTGCTGCTGGCCTCTTATTTTTTTCTTTAAATAAGACAATACATGGCATATGCATCAGATCTCAGAATACAGAAGTCACATGACATTTGTTAAAGGAGTCTAAAGTTCTTCTTCTTTTTTTGTTTTTGAGTTGGAGTCTGACTCCATCACCCAGGCTGGAGTGCAGTGGCATGCTCACAGCCACCCGTGTCAACCTGCTGGGCTCTGGCAATCCTTCTGCCTCGGCCTTCCAAGCAGCCGGAACTACAGGCATGTGCTCCCACCCCCGGCTAATTTTTTGATTTATTGTAGAGATGAGGTCTTGCCAAGTTGCTCAGGCTGTTCTTGAACTCGTGGGCTCAGGCAATTCCCTCACCTCCGCCTCCCAAAGTGCTGGAATTACAGACTTGAGCCACCGTGCCTGGCCCCCCACCTCTTTTTTTTTTTTTTTTTTAGGGAAGAAGCCTGTATTAACTAATGCAAAATAAGCATTCATAATGTTTCCTTGTGTTTACAATATCAAAAAGAAAGAAACATGTTCTCAAAGGTTGCCCATGGGAAGAATCTTCAAGGTACAGTGCTAGGAAAACATAAATTATTAGATGGAGAATTATATGTTTCCCTCCATAACCCTCTGAAAGGAAGGTCATAGTATCTTGAATTAGCTATTTCCAGTGTTGGACAGCTCTGGGCATTAGAAAGTCCTTTCCTAATTCTGCTTTCAGAAGCAAATTATAACACTTCTGCTTCATCTTCTAGTCCTTTTTTAAAGGCATACGGAACAAATTTGGGATTCAAACTCCAGGACCTATGCAATACTTATACTGTTAGTTTGTAGTTTGAAATACCATGTTAGCAATTTGGATCTTTGTAAAGAGAAGCATCTTTGGACAACCTTCCTTATCAACAAGTATACCATAAAAAAGCAAAATTACTCTACTTGTTTTGAGGCTCAAGACCATAATTTTCATGGCTGAACCACTGATTCATCTGTTGTTCCATCATCCATTTTAGAACTGTTCGTGGCAGGATATTTTGAAGCATAGAGCTAAACTGGGTGTGGAACACCATGTCCCAAGGATAGCCTTCTTCAGAGATACGGCTCATGACCCAGGACCCTTGCCTGGTACTGATGAAAACCTGGTAAACATAAAAGATATGATTTAAATAAGGCCATGGTTCCTTTTGCAAAAAATCTACTGGGTAGTTGATGTATTATGTGTGTGGCTCCAGAATTTACTAAGGTTCTGTATTTAAGACGATTGACTTTAAGGTGAAGTACTTCTTATACAGGGGTACCTAGTGGCATTTGCACTGATTAAGGAAGACTACAACGAAGCCTTGAGAACTTCAAGGAGACATGAGAAAATCTGTGGGCTGATACCAATGATAAAACCCACAAGTCTTTCCCATATTTACAGTTGTGGTTTGTGGCTCCTCCTGCCTCTCAGTTTCTCCACCCAAGCTTATTTTATGGTGCAGGAGAACTATTGGAGTCCTCAGAAATGTGTGATCATAGCTGAATGACCACACAGGCATAAGTGTGGGCATCTGTATATTCCTGGAGGGAGGAT
>CAUYQG010043167.1:0-39822 GCA_963574415.1 Tarsius wallacei | reverse complement strand
GCCTCAAAATAGTAAGTGCCATTTACGATAAACCCACTGCCAACATATTTCTAAATGGACAAAAACTGGAAACATTTCCCCTGAAAACTGGAACAAGACAAGGCTACCCACTCTCACCCCTCTTGTTCAATATTGTGTTGGAAGTCCTAGGCTCAGGCAATTAGACAAGAGAAGGAAATCAGGGGTATCCAAATAGGAAAAGAGGAAGTCAAGTTATCCCTCTTTGCTGATGACATGATCCTATACCTTGAAAATCCAAGAGAATCTGTCAAAAGCCTGCTTGCACTGATAAAGGGCTTTGGGAAGGTCTCAGGGTACAAAATAAATGTGCAAAAGACAGTTGCATTCCTCTGCACCAACAAGCAGGCAGAGAACCAAATAAAAAACACAATCCCATTCACAATAGTCACCAAAAAAATGAAATACCTTGGCATCTTCCTAACTAGAGAAGTAAAAGACCTTTACAATGAGAACTACAAAACACTGCTCAAAGAAATCCAAGAAGACAAAAACAAATGGAAAAATATTCCATGCTCATGGATAGGAAGAATCACTGTTAAGATGTCCATCCTACCAAAGGCAATCTACAGATTTAACACAATACCCATTAAGCTACCAACATCATTCTTCTCAAACCTGGAAATGACAATACAGAAATTCATATGGAAACATAAACAACCACAAATAGCTAAAACGATTCTTAGCAAAAGAAACAAAGCACACTTCCAGACTTCAAACTTTACTATAAGGCTACAGTAATCAAAACAGCCTGGTATTGATACAAGAATAGGTATATAGGCCAATGGAACAGGATAGAGATTCCGGAAGCAAAGCCTCAATTCCTCAACCAACTCATCTTTACAAAGCCTCCAACAACAACCACTGGAGAGAGGAGAACCTATTGAGTAAACAGTGTTGGGAAAACTGGCTGACCACATGCAGAAGATTGAAACAGGACCCCTACCTATCACCATATATAAAAATTAACTCTAAATGGATCAAAGACCTGAATGAGAACCTCAAACTATAAGAATCTTAGAAAGCGCAGGAGACACCCTTATGAAATTTGGAACTGGGAACCAATTCCTATTCAGAACCCTAAAGGCCAATACCTTAAATAAGATAGACAAGTAGAACTTCACCAAATTAACGAGCTTCTGCAGAGCAAAAGAAACCACCAAGAGAGCAGGGAGACAGCCCACAGAATGGGAAAATATATTTGCCAACTGTTTATTCGACAAAGGCCTAACATCTAGGATCTATAATGAACTTAAACGCGCCAAAAGGAAAAAAACAAGCAGCCCCTTTAAAAAGTGGGCAAAAGGCATGAATAGACACTTCTCAAAAGAAGATATACGGGTAGCCAACAGACACATGAAAAAGTGCGCAGCCTTACTCATCATCAGAGAAATGCAAATCAAAACCACACCGAGATACCACCTAACCCCTGTAAGAATGGCCATCATTAATAAAACAAACAACAGATGCTGGCGAGGATGTGGAGAAAAAGGAACGTTTCTACACTGTTCGTGGGAATGCAAACTGGTGCAGCCCCTTTGGAAGACAGTGTGGCGATTCCTGAAACAACTAGAAATTGACCTTCCATATGACCCAGCAATTCCCCTATTGGGAATATACCCGGAGGAATTCAAATCATTCTACCAAAAAGATACCTGCACACATATGTTTGTTGCAGCTCTATTCACAATAGCAAAAACATGGAACCAACTGTGTTGCCCATGGAAGCTGGACTGGATAAAAAAAAAGGTGGTACATAATACACGATGGAATATTATGTAGCCATAAAGAAGGACAAATATATGGACTTTGCAACAACTTGGATGGATGTGGAGTCTATCATACTCAGTGATTTATCACAGAAACAAAGAACAGAGTTCCATATGTTCTCACTCATAAGCAGACCTTGAACAATTATAATGCTATAAGAAAGCAATTGGCAGTAGTGGGAAACTGTCGGGGGGGGGGGGGTTGGCAATTTAGGGAAACTGCTAGGGAAGAGAGGGGCATACCTCATCAACAAGGGTGTCTTGATCAATGTTTGTATACCTAACCCTGAAATGTATCCCACATCTTTATAATAAACATAAAAATTTAAAATAAATAAACCAATGCCAGGTGAACATTAAAAAAAAAGTTCTGCTCTTGTCTGCAGTTGATCTGAGTGCAACAGTTTTGGTGCCCATTGAAAAGAAAGTTTGCTCAAAATTAATTTTTCAGTCAGAATTGTGTAATCTGAACCAATTGAGATGTTTATGGTATTGGCTTCTGTTTCTGCTATTTATCATTAAATAAAGGCCTGAGCAAAACTTTTCAGTTCATTACTCTCAAATTGATTTAAATGATTTGCCAATGCAAGTTTCATTTTCAACATCACTTCATCCCTTCCTAAAAGAAGTCATCCATTTGCAAACTACTGATTTCTTTGAGACACTGTCCCCATAAACTTCCCATAAAATATTAGCGACTTCACCATTCTTCCAATCAAGCTTCACCACAAATCTGATGTTTGTTTTTGCTTCGATTTCAATTGTACCAAAATTCATGTTGCTCTGATGGGGGATTGTTTCAAACTCAGGCTTTATCCTTCTTAGTGCCTCAAACTCGGTGATTTTCAGACACATTTTTAACAAGGTAGTAAGAGTTTATTTTGGTGCAAAGAATTTTTGAAATCTGTGCAATTGTTTTCCTAATATGCATATTCCATCAACTTCTCAAAATTTCCTTTTATACCTTTCTCAATTTATAACTTTACTCCATTCACATTTGTCTGAAACTTTAAAGTCGTCTTACGATATTTTGCTAACATCTGAAAAATTACCTGACATTAACAAGCTAATATTAATAAAAAGATTGGAAAAAAGTGCTAATTTTGCTTTCAGTTAATAATAAAAGGGATTGAACATTGAAGAGGAAGAAGCCAAGTAGAATGAAAGAAAACATATTTGCCTGGCAACCTTGGGCGACATAAGAAAAACTGAGGCAAATGTGCCAAAGTTTAGTGGATATATATACATATATTTTTGATTTGGAGTCTCACTCTGTTGCCCAGGCTGGTGTGCATTGGCACATACACGGTCAACCCAGTGTCAACCCACTGAGCTCCAGTGATCCTTCCGCCTCAGTATTCCAAGTAGCTGGAACTACAGGTGTGTGCTACCATGCCTGGCTAATTTTTTCATTTATCGTAGAGACGAGGTCTTGCCAAGTTGTCAGGGCTGGTCTCAAACCCATGGGCTAAGGCAATTCTCTCACCTCGGTCTCCCAAAGTGCTGGGATTACAGACTGAGCAGACATATTTCTCATTTAAAAAAATAATAAATAAATTAAAATAAAATGACAATATTAGCCAAAGCAATTTACAGATTCAATGCAATCCCGATCAATGATTCTTCATAGAAAAAAATTCCTAAAATTTATATGGAACCACAAAAGACCCTGAATAACCAAAACAATCCCAAGCAAAAAAGAACAAAGCAAAAAGCATCATACAACCTGACTCCAATTTTTTTTTTTTTTTTTTTAGTGGGAATCTCACTCTGTCAGCCAGGCTGGAGCTGGAGTGCAGTGGCATGCTCACGGCCACCGCAGCCTCGACCTGCTGGGCTCAGGTGATTCTTCCACCTCAGTCTCTCGAGTAGCTGGAACCACAGGCGTGTGCCACTACACCAGGCTAACTTTCTGATTTATTGTAGAGACGAGCTCTCGCCATGTTACTCAGGCTGGTCTTGAACTACTGAGCTCAGGCAATCCTCTCACCTCTGCCTCCCACCTAACACCAAAATTAACCACAAAGTTATGGGAACCTAAATAACATGGTACTGGCATAAAAACAGATACAAAGACCAACAAAACACAATAGAGAACCCAGATATAAATCCACACATTTATAACAAACTCATCTTTGACAAAGACACCAAGAACATACAAAGAGGAAAGACTATCTCTTCAATAAATGGCGCTGGAATAACCACACTAGTTAACTATGTGCAGAAGAATGAAACTAGACCATACATAAAAATAAAATCAAAATGAATTAAAGACTTGAATCTAAGATCATAAACTAAAAAACTGCTAGAAGAAAAGAAAATATTGGGGAAATGTTCCAGGATATTAGTCTGGGCTAAGATTTTTTGTGTAAGACCTCAAAACCATAGGCAACCAAAGCAAAATTAGACAACTGGGATCATATCAAGCAAAAAAGCTTCTGCACAGCAAAGAAAACAATCAACAAGGTGAAGAGACAAAGTATTTGCAACTATCCCTTCCAGCAGGATATTAATAACTAGACTATATAAGGAACCTTAACAGCTCAATAGCCAAAAAAAAAAAAAAAAAAAAAAGGAATAATAATCTGAGTAAAAATGAGCAAAAGATATGAACATTTCTCAAAAGAAGACATACAAAGTGGCTAAGAGTATATAAAAAAAAGTTCAACATCATCAGAGAAATGCAAATCAAAACCATAATGAGATACTATATCACCCCAGTTAAATTGGTTTGTTTCAAAAAGTCAGACAATAAGAGATGCTGACAAGGATACAGAAAAGGGGGAACCATCACACACTGTTGGCAAGAATGTGAATTAGTACAGTCACTATGGAGAACAGTACGAAGGTTACTCAAAGAACTGAAAATATAAGTAACATATAATTCAGCAATTTCACTACTGGGTTTATATCCTCAAATAAGAGAAATCAATACCAAAGAGGTATCTGCACTCCCATGTTTACTGCAGCACTATTCACAATAGCCAAGATATGTAATCAACCTACATGCCCATCAACAGATGAATGGAAAACACACTGTGGTATTATATACAAAGGAATTCTTTTTAGCCATAAAAAAGAAGGAAATCCTGTTGGTTGCAGCAACATAGACTGAACTGGAGGTCATTATTTTAAGTGAGAAAAGTCAAGCACAGAAAGACAGATACTACATGTTCTCACTCACATGTGGGAGCTAACAGAGTGTATCTCATGAAGACAGAGAGTAGACCAAAGGCCAGGAAAGGGTGGGGAAGTGAAGTAGGAAAAAAACAGCAAAATGTATTTATTGCTACTGAACTGCACACTTAAAATTATAAAGACAGTCTATTATATATGTATATCCTACCTTAATAAAAAACATTTTTAGTTAAACTCCATAAGAATCAGTAATATGAGAAGTGAGGAAGAGGGAAGTAGGAAAGATAACACTTAAGCTCTAATTTGCAAGATTCGATGGAGAGCGCCTCAGTCACACATATAGGAAGTACAGAAAAGATGCGGAATGAAGCTATGGCTATTGTTTTGTCTTTCAGCCTGAGGTAGAACACAAATCTTGTTTTTGATACATGTTTCAAATACAAGGGGAAATGTCAAACAGAAAGCTGCTTCACATACAACTCCAACCCAGCAGTAAGATCTGGATAGAAGACAAACATCTATGAAGACATATGATATGGTTAGTAAATAAAAATTATAGCCATGGATAAGCACAACCAGGGAGAAAGCACTGCCTGAGACAGGAAAAGGCCTAGAATCAAGCTTTAAGAATTCAAGGGATTCGCACTAGTAGGAATCTGCGGGGCGTAGGGGGAGCACACCTCAACAACAACAACAAAAAAAAATTCAATGACCAAATAGGAGACATAAGAAAGACACCAAGAAGATGCAGCCCAAAAAGCAGGAAGAAACAAGGAGGTGGTCAGGCCCAGTTTCTTTTTATTGTGGTAAAAATAGGCAATAGTTTCTTAAGTATGACACCTAAAACACAAGCAACAAAATTAAAACAAAACAGATAAACTGAACTTCATCAAAACTTAAAACTTTCCATTTTGAATGACACTATCAAGAAAGTTTCAGAAAATCCACAGAAGAGGAGAAAATATGTGCAAATTACAATCTGATAAGGTTCTAGTATCCTGGACATATGCTCAACAGCAGAAAAATAGGTTAAGAATTTATTTGAATAGACATTTCTCCAAAGAAGAGTATATAAATGGCAAATAAGCACATGAAAAAGATGCCCAATAGCATTAACCACTAGGAAAATGCAGATCAAAAGCACATGAAAAAGATGCCCAACAGCATTAATCACTAAGGAAATGCAAGTCAAAACCACATTGAGATACCGCTTTACATCCACTATGACGACTATAATAAAAAAAAGAGACAGTAGCTGTTGGCGAAGATGTAGAGGAACGACGACGAGTCTCATACATTGCTGATGAGAATGTAAGATGGTACAGCTAACTTGAAAAACAGTGCGGCAGTTACTCAAAAGAGTTAAATAGACAGTCCAGCTATTCTATTCCAAGGCATACTAAGAGAAAAGAAAGCATACATGCACAAGGAGTCTTTTATACAAATGTTCACAGAAGTATTCATCACAACAGTCAAAAAGTAAGACGATCCCAAACGTCTGTCAACGGATGGATAAAATGAGATCTATCCATACGATGGGATATTGTTCAGTCATAAAAAGGAACGAAGTACTGCTCCATGCTACCTCATGGATGAACTTTGAAAATATTATCAAAGAAGCCAGTCACAAAAAGCCAGATATTGACTGATTCCATGAATATAAAATGTACAGAATAGGCAGATCCATAGAGACAGAAGGCAGGATGCTAGAAATTGAAAGGAGAGTGGAATAGGGAGTGAGTGCTAACAGATATGGGTTTTTCGGGGGGTGGCAAAATATTTTATAATTAAATAGTGATGATAGGTGTACTCTTTGTGAACATACAAAAACCACTAAATCATATACATTGAAAAAGTGAAATTTCTTTTTTGTTCTTTCTTTTCTTATTTTAAGGATGTGGGGTACAATTCAGGAATAGGTATACAAATTAAAAAGTGAAATTCCAGTAGGTGAATTATGTATCTCAATTTTTAAAATATGACTTCCAAGAAAAGTCCAACACTTATTTGTGAGGAAAAACTCAGATGAAAAGTAGTAAGTGAAAACTACTTGATCATGATTTTAAAAAAATCTACAAAAATCCTACAGTTAACACCATACTTAAAACCTATGATGGGAACCTGCAAGGATGTCTAGTCTTATCAACTCTTATTTTACACAGGGCTGGAAGTTCTAGCCAGTGTAATAAGGTAAGAAAAAGAAACGAGACATGAAAGAGATAAAACTGCTCCTATTTGCAGATGACATGATTGTCTACGTAGTAAACCCAAGGAAGCTACAAAAACTCCTGGAACTAATATATAAGCTCAGAAAGGCTATAACCTAAGCCACGTAAAGAACAAAATGGAGAAAGAAGAGAGTGGACAGATTTAGAGAAAGTAGAACAGTCAACAGGCCGAAGTCCAGAAGAGTTCAAAGAATGATTACTGGGATTTGTTGACGAAAAAAAAAAAAAGAAGAAAATTAGAGGAAGAGGGAGACAAGTTTTATTCAATCACTGTTGCAGTTTCTTTTTTGTTTGTTTGGGGTTTTTTTGAGTAGGAGTCTGATGCCCAGGCTGGAGTGCAGTGGCATGGTCACAGCCACCACAGCCTTGGCCCTCTGGGCTCAGGCAATCCTTCCACCTCAGCCTCCCAAGTAGATGGAACTACAAGCATGAGCCACCATACCCGGCTAATCTTTTGATTTATTGTAGAGACGAGGTCTTGCCAAGTTGCCCAGGTTGCTTTCGAACCCTTGGACTTAGGCAATTCTCTCACCTGCACCTCCCAAAGTGCTGGGATTACAGACTTGAGCCACCACGCCCAGCCTGTAGTTTCTTTACGCCATGTAAATATGCAATGACTCTAGAAAAAAAAGAAATTAGGTGGTTTGTCTTTTGACAGCTACTGAACATTTTACTGCTCTCTCAAAGTTATTGTAAAGAGATGAAATTATTTAGGTTGGGAATTCTAAAATTTTATATATATGCCTTTACATTACTTGTTTTCCTTTAAACAGATTTTTTTGGCTCTAACAATCAAAATGGTAATGCTACATACATATAGCAAAGAGCTGAAATTATAGGCTTCCAAGAAATGTTGAGTTAAGCCTTCCTTACCATTTGCTATTTTTAACACAGATGCCTAAAACAACTGTTTCCATTCTCAACCCTACCCCTAATGCCCACAAATACATATAGATATAAACACAGTAAAGGAAATTGGGGACAATACTTATACCTAGCTAGTTAGAATAAAATGTTGCTGCTATACGCCCAATGCCACACAATTTTGGTATCCTAGAAGATTAAGTCCTACTTGTCATGTTCACAAAAACCCACTGAATACGTATATACTCTTCTAGGCAAGCCCCCCCCCCCACATGAATATAGTCTTTTGCGCCAGTGCCAGCTATGAGATTCTGCTTCACAGCTATAAAACCAGCTTATGAAACACAAACTCACTTTTCTGCCACTACAACTACTTTCTTGCCAAGCATTTTCTATCTTAATGCCAACAATTTTTTTAACTGAGAAACCACATAAACTACACAAATACATCCACAAAAGTAAAAAGCATGTGTCCAGCAACTAACTGCCTACCTATCAACTCCACTTACCAGTATTGTACCACTCAGATGACAGAGTTCTGGCAGATGTCAGAGTACCGGTTCTACCAAGTTCTACTTGTCACTAGCACACCATTCAAATGTCAGAGTGCCAGTTCTACTAATGGTGCATCTTTTACAGTACATATAAAAGTTTATGCAAAAGTATAGAGTAAAATAAATAAAATTATACCATGGCTAATTATATACAAATTATACAGTTACAGAAAAATGAACTACAAAAATGAAAAAGTAAAAAATGATTTTTGTTGGTAATAACTGATTTATGGTAAAAATTTTTTCTATCATTATGTTTTTACGATCATATGAAAAAATAATAGGGATTAATAAAAGCATGTTTAGATCTCTTTAAAGATTTTACACAGAAAACATGATGTGGCTGGGTGCAGTGGCTCAAGCCTGTAATCCCAACACTTTGGGAAGCCAAGGTGAGAAGATTGCCTGAGGTCAGGGGCTCGAGACCAGCCTGGGCAACTTGGCAAGACCTCATCGCTACAATAAATCAAAAAAATAAGTTGGGCATGGTAGCGTGCGCCTGTAGTTCCAGGGCTTCTTGGAACGCTGAGGCGGAAGGATCACCTGAGCCCAGCAGGTCGAGGTTGCAGTAGTTGTGAGTATACCACTGCACTTCAGCCTGGGTGACAGAGTGAGACTCCAACTCAAAAAAAGAGAGAAGAAAACATGATGCACACAAAAAAATTCCTTTGGAATAACAATGGAACATGGCAGGCACACAGCAAAGTACAAGTAAAAAAGACCTACATTCTGTTACCCAATCTGCTCTTTTCTATCAAGTCACTTTGGGGAAAAGCACTCAAACTTTTCTTCACAACCTCAAGATAGTCAAAATTTAAAGGCTGAAATAGCTATGATTCTGAAATAGCTATGATGCAATGAGGTATCCAGAGTTAGAAAAAATTTTGTCGGGGCAACCCCTCTAGGTCCCCTCCCACTGTGGGAGCTTTTCTGTCCTCTCTCAATAAATCCTGCTTTCTTAAAAAAGAAGAAGAAGAAGAAGAAAGACAAAATGTTGTCAGCAATTAACTTTTTGATGACTTTTCCTTCATACGGTAATTTATTCATCTTTTTCTCCTCTCTGGAATCACAAGAATTACCCACTTGTCCTCAAATATAATCACATAGTATACAGAAAGGAATACAGGCAGTGGAAACAACAGGTCATAATACACATGACGATCATTATTTTATTCAACAATATTTATTGTACACCTATCACATTCTAGGGACTCTTCGAGGCACTGTGTTTATGCTCGGTGAGAAAAAAATAAAGGAAAATAAAATAAATCAAAGTTCCTGCCCTCATGAATAAACATGTATTTTGTGGTTATCTAAGCACTAAGAAGAAAAAAAATCAAGCAGAGCAAGGGCACAGAGAGAGCTCCCTAGAACACTAGACATGCTATTCTGGATGGCCTTGGTAATGAAGAGACACTGTATGAAGTGAGACTGGCATGCAGGGAGAAGAGGACCATAACAGTATGCAGGGGACAAATGTTTCAGGCAGAACGATGCACAAGCACAGAGGCCCTGAAGCAAGAGATGCCTAGAACGTTCAAAATTAGCAAGGAGGCCAATGCAGCAGGAGCAGAGAACTTTCAGAAAGGACAACAGAAATGACATCAGAATGGTAGTGGGTGCCAGTTCATCCTCGGTCTGGTAGGACATGGTGAGCCACTGAATGTGTGTGATGGGAAGCCTTTGGAGGATCTAGAAAAGACGATTAACATTACGTGATCTGCAATCTAAACGAATCACTCTAGTTGTCGTACGAAAAACGGACTTTGGGCATGAGGAAGAGTGGAAGAAAAGACACCGGCTAAAAGGGTACCACAGAGCCTAGTAAAATACCATGACAGCTTGCACTAGGAAGACAGAAGTAGTGATGATGAGAATTATATTATCAGGGTTCCATTTTTTGTTTGGGGGGTTTTTGTTGTTGTTGTTGTTGTTGTTGTTGTTGGAGTCAGAGTCTCACTCTGTCACCAGTGAGCACAATCACAGCTCACTGCAGCCTCGACCTCCTGGGCTCAGGCAATGCTTCCACCTCAGCCTCCTGAGTAGCTGGGATTACAGGTACACGCTACCACACCCTGCTAATTTATTTTTATTTTTATTTTTTTAGAGATGAGGTCTCGCTATGTTGCCTAGGCTGGTCTCAGGCTCCTGGGCTCAAGCAATCCTCTTGCCTCGGCCTCCCAAAGTGCTGAGATTCCAGGTGTGAGCTACTACACCTGGCCTTATGACGTAGTTTTAAAAGTAAAGCCAACAGGATTAGTTAATAGATTCAATACAAGTTATGGGGAAAAAAAGTCAGTGATAACTCACTCCACAGTTTCAGGCCTGGAAAGATGAGTGAATAGAGGTTAGGTTTTAAGTTCTAGAAGCCCTTACAAAAATAGCTAATTCAGCTGTTCACAAATAGCGTAAGCGTTATGGACATAAAACCAAAAAAGCAGAAATACAGATTGCTTTTTCTCCTCACCATTTGCAGATTGTATCATGTTCCCGGATTTCTGGACTTCATCAAATTTTGTAAAAATTACATTCAACCTGTATGAAAGCAAGAATAAATATAAACTATTAGCCATCACTGTTTATGGCCAATTATATTAAAACAATAATGTGAGATTGAGCCCTACTGCCCCCCCCGAAAAATCAATGATACAAACCCACCTAACAACAAAAACAATAACTAAATCAACAGCATCAACAATAACCAACAATAATTTAGCACTTGATATGGGTCAAGAACGGGCCTACATATCTATCTAAAATATCTCATTTAATCTCCTTTACATCTTTATGAAAGATTATTATTGTCCTCATTGTATAAACAAGGAAATCTATACCTATACCTTAAGGTGACACAGGTAGGGGGCTGAAGATTCCAGTCTTGAGAATGGGAATCCAGAGCCCCTGCTCTCAGACATTACATTAAATTGACTACACAAAAGGTAGACGTTATGAAAAGTGTGCATTTCTTCTATTTCCTTCTAAGCACAGACTGTCAGTTTCTTAGGACAAAGCTTTTCAAATGGCACTACCATTACACTACAAAGGTTTATGCTCACTACCGTGACTTAAGCTTAATTCAAAAACGCTATAAATCATTTATCTAGAAAACAAATGAGACTGCATTAAAAAACCCAGTCAGCTTTTTAAAAATCTGCATTACATTTACTGTCTATTAACAGATCCTTTCACCTTGGCATTATAATTAAAGCAAAATTCCTTAACCAGTCAAAATGTCTCATCCCAGTGACACCAAAAATGAGAGGAAAAGGCGTGCGTAATCTTACCTAGAAGAAAAAGTTAAGAAAAAAGAGGCTTTCCCAAGCAAAACACATATACATTGGAATAAGCATAAAGGTTAAGATGCCAAAGCAATGTATTTTTGCAGTCAAACCTGTGTCACCCATTTGGGGAACATTTTAGCACTTTCTAACACACCATCCTGTACTACAGGCTCTAGTCATTTCAAACACATTTGTCTTTTCTTTCCAAGCAGAATGGAAGCGCCTTGGGGGTAGATATGGGAGCCATATTCTTTTAATCTTCTGTACCAAGCACTATGCCACGCAGACGTTCACTTAGGAGAGTCATGCCACTGTGTTAAGCCAGCTAGTACCTAATCCTGTCCCATCCTCACTCTGGAAAATTTTAGCTATCTCGTACACATTGTGGTGTTAGTTCATCCATTTATTCATATATTCACTCAACAAATACTTGAGTGCCCATTACGTGCCTAGCACCGAGCTAGTGAGTAACTGAATGTGCAAAGTTCCTACCCTCCAGAGCTTACATTCGAAGCAACAGGGAAGTCAGGAATGCACATCAGCAGATGAAGGGGACGAACAAGCCTGATATACTGCCTCTCCTCGTTCCATGGGAGATACTGATAAATCTTTTCAAGCCATCTCTCCACCAAGCCCAGATGCTCCCTCAGAATCCTTCTTAAGATCACTCCAGGCAGGCACTACCAAATAATTATACTGGCACTGAATAAAAATCCAACTGCCCTTTCAAGACCAGATATGAATAAAACCATCACTCACTTTCAGATCCGGTGGTTACTAAAGATCTGGAAAGATGCCTTAGAATCAATTTTTCATGATGTTTCCATTACCTTCCCTTTTAAAAGTAACAAAGATCTTCAATGCTTGACAAGTCCATAAATAATATCACCACACAGATTGCCAGGGCATGCCCTAACCAAGTCATCACTTTATTGTGTCACAACCACACCCTCTGATGTAACCTGCAAGTTTGCAAGTTAGAGTCAAGGTGTAACTCGTGTCTGGCTATTCCTGAAATTACCAGAAGAGAACAAGTATTTCTTTCATTCCTGGGAGAGCACTACTCGTTTATAAATAGCAATTGTGTAAGAGTCTACAGATTCTATCTCAGTGGAAAGGCCACATTACCACAACCTGGCAGGCCTGAACAACTAGTTATGAGAACACTATAAAGATCACTACCTGCACCTTAATTCAGAAATCCCTTGGCTTTCACACTCCTGTCTGACTAGCTCTCTCATTCTCTGTTCAAAATGCTGCTAAAACAGCTCCTATCAAAGTCACCACCTCAAGAGACTGTCTAACACCAACAAAGCAATTCCTTACAAATGGAATCACTGGCTTTTGTCTGCTAATTGTGAATAAATACAAAATGCTTGTCTTGGGAACTATTCATTTTCACAAACCTAAAAGGATGAATTTTCTACATTCAAAGTCATTAAATACATGAGCAATGACTACCCTCTGACGCCACCACTTTTTTTTTTTTTAACTTCTGGATCTCAATTTAAAATAAATTACTGGTTTGACTAATAACCACTACATTTTCTCCTACTTTTTCTGAAATTTATTTTATTATGAGATTTAGGTTAAATTAATTCCTTCCTAGAAAATTTTAAATAATTTCCTAGAAGCAAACATTTAGTTAACTCATAGCAATTTCATAGTCAGTAAGCTCCACTTATACACTCAGAGCTTCTAACATGAAAAAGAGAGATCAGCATATAAAAAAACACATGCTCAAAAGTTCCAACTTAGAGAACAGAAGAGATTTTGAAGAGAAAAAAATTTAAATATATCATTAGTGCTTCCAAAGAGGTAAGAGAAAATATGGCAATCATAAAAGCAAATGGGAAGGGGCCCTTCAAAATGGCAGACTAAGGACCCCTGAAAAAATCTGCTGCTCCCAAGAAGCAAAGAGAACACTGGCAAAAAATTGTCAAAATCAAGTTTTAAAAATTCTGAAAATGGAACAAAGGTTTACAACAATCTGAGGAGCAGATTCTTCAAGAAAAATGGCTAAATCTTAAACAGTAAGCTTTCCATCATTTTGCTGTGCCCTGTATCAACCGCCAACTGAGCAGTGAAACCAATAGTCTCACAATCATGTTAAGTTTGAAAACCATCAGCCTGGCAGCAACTGGAAAGAGCTAAAGCTCTGGAGCACCCCCAAAATCCCAATTCCTAAAGATCTCTTTTTTCACCTGCCTGGCACATCCCTATAAACCCATTCCCAGGGCTTGTCTTTATTTGACCTGACTTAGAGCTTGCTCAGTGTGTAAGAGTCCTTTTCCCTGAGGTCACAATCAAAACTAATCAGTGACAACTGTTCAACATGGCAGATGCCCGAGACAGCAATAACAACTGGGGCAAAGGAGCCAACTCAAAACATGTTAAAGGAAAGGCTAGAGAATGAGATGTGCACAGGAAGCTCTGAAATCTCCGACACGTTCCTGGGAATCTAGAAGGTTATGCATATATGCAAGGCTCTGCGTGTGCCATGCCTAGAAAAGAGTCCAGAAGGCATTGATGTCCCTGGCTGACCTTGAGGCTCAGAACAAGTAAGAGGCAGAAAAGAAGGCAGGGGTATAAGCTACCTTCCAGAGCACTGAAAGCATGCCCCCAAAATGCTGACAGCCAATCAGCAAAGACTGGGAGTCACACTGGTTCAAGGCACTTAAGAAAACTCTATTCAATCGTCAGCCGACTACTAAGTTCAACCAAGTAGAGAAGAGAATTCAGTGCCACAGAGAGTAAAACTTTTAAAACTCAAATTTAAAAAGTTATTCAACAAAAAAATGAGCAACAAAAACAGTGAACACCAACAACAAATCTGAGGAGGGGAAATAATCTGACTCCAGAGTTGTAATAATATATTATCTTAAGGCCAGGCACAGTGGCTCATGCCTGTAATCCCACCACTTTGGGAAGCGGAGGCAGGAGGATTGCTTGAGCCCAGGTATTTGAGACCAGCCTGGGCAGCACAGGGAGACGTCATCTCCAAAAAAATGAAATAAAAAATTAGCCAGGCATAGTGGCATGCACATGTAGTCCCAGCTACTCAGGAGGCTAAGGCAGAAGGATCGCCTGAGTCCAAGAGGTTGAGGCTGCAGTGAGTCATGATCATTTTATATGATCTATCTGTCCAATCTAAGTGACAGAGTGAGACCCTGACTCAAAAATAACCAAAAGTTCAGTTTCAACAAAAAAATTATTAAACATGTAAAGAAACAAGAAAATATGGCCCATAACAAGAAATAAAAACCAGTCAATAGAAACTATCCTTAAGGAAGCCCAGACACTGCCCTAACTCAATGAAGACTTAAAATCAAATATAAATATGTTGAAATATCTAAAGGAAGCTATAAAGCACTAAAGAAAATCATAAGAACAATGCCTCACCACATAGAGAATAACAATGGAGAGATAGAAAATATAAAAAAAGAACTATATAGAAATTCTAGAGAAGATAAGTACAATAACTGAAATAAAAAATTCACCGGAGGTAGGAGGGTTCAACAGCAGATATGAGTTGGGACAAGAAAGAATTAACAAACTTGAAGATGAGTCAATTTGATGTTATCCTGAGTAACAGAAAAAGAACAACAACAACAACAACAAAATGAACAGGGCCTAAAGATCACCTTACTAAACCAATGTACCCACATACACATAATGGGAATCCCAGGAAAGGAGAAAAAGAGAAGAACACAGAGGACACACGAAGAATAATGGCTAAAGTTTTTACAAATTTGATATACAAGCTATAATTTTAACAAGCACCACAACTCCAAATAGGATAACCGTACAGAGTTCTAAACCTTGACACGTGGTAACCAAAGACAAAGAGAAAATCTTTCAAGCATCAATAGAGAAGTCATATGCCATGTAATAAGAGATCCTCAAAAAGGTTAGTATCTGATTGCTCATGAGAAACAATGAAGGCCAGATGGCAGTAGGACAACATATTCAAGGTCCTGACATTAAAAGACTGTGAGCCAAGAATTCTATGTCTAACAAAACTATCCTTCAAAACATGAAGGAGAACTTAGGATGTGACTAAACAAAAACTGACAGTCCTTCTGGTTGAAAAGAGAGGACACTATCCAATAGCCCAAATCCACATGAAGAAATAAAGAACACTGGTAAAAATAACTGCACAGGTAAACATAAAACAAAAAGCTAAATATAAAAGATAGTACAAGTATATTATTTTTAGCACTTTTTTTTTTCTTGTTGTTGCTGTTCTTGTTTTTTGTTGGAGTTTCACTCTGTCACACAAGCTGGAGGGCAGTGGCACGCTCATGGCCACTGCAGCCTCGACCTTCTGGACTCAGGCGATCCTTCCGCCTCAGGAGTCCAGGTAGCTGAAACTACAGGCATGTGCCACCATGCCTGGCTAATTTTTTTGATTTACTGTAGAGATGAGGTCTCACCAAGTTGCCCAGGCTGGTCTCAAACCCGTGGGCTCAGGCAGTTCTCTCACCTCGGCCTTCCAAAGGGCTGGGATTTTAGGCATGAGCCACCATGCCAGGCCTGCACTTTTCTTATTCTGCGTTACTTAAAAAAAGAAACTACATAAAGTAATAATTATAAAACCGTGTGCACTGGTGGGTTTGTAATGTATAAAAATGTAATTTGCATGACAATCACAGCAAAAAAGGGAAGAAAACAGCTAAGTAGGAGTAAAATTCTTAGTATTGAAATTAAATAGCATCAATTTGAACTAGATTATTTAAAGTTAATTTTTACTTCCAGAGCAACTGCTAAGAAAATAATCCCCCCCAAAATACTAAAAGAAACAGCAAGTGGTATACTAAAAATATCTACTAACACAAAATAAGGCAGTAAGAAAGGAATAAAGTCATGACATATAGAACAAAATAAACCGGCAGACATGAATTCTACCTTACCAGTACTATATTAAATATACATGAATTTCAAAAAATAAAATAGCCAGGTTTGTGAAAAAACATAGACATAAATGAATTCAGCAATTCAGTGAAGAGGTAAAGGAAGTCAGATTGCATAAACAAGTAAGACCCAATTTTATGCTCTCTATAAAAGGTTCATCTTATTTATTTGCTTGTTTTTCTAAGAGATGAGGGTTTTACTATGTTGCCCAGGCTGGACTCAAACTCCCAAGCTAAAGGATCCTCCCGCCTCAATCTCCTGAGTAGCTGAGTCACCACACTCAGCTTAAAAGACTCATTTTAGATTCAAAGGGACAAAGAGGTAGAGAAGTAAAAGATGGAGAAAGATATTTCATGCAGACAGTACGCAAAAGAGAGCTGGGAAAGGTTATACTGATATCAAATAGCACAGATCTTAAGACAGAAATTGTTATTAGGCACAAAGAAAGACATTTTACTATGATAAAAGGATCAATGTACCAGGAAGATACAACAATTATAAACATATATGCACCTGAGAACAGAGCCCCAAAATACATGAACCAAAAAGCGACAGAACTCAGGAGGGAAACAACAGATAACTGAACAATATTATTTGGAGGCTTCAATACTGCACACTCAATAATGGTTTTTAAAAACTAGAAAGAAGATCAATAAGAAAATAAAAGACTTCAGCAACACTATAATTCAACTAAAACAGATATCTATAAGACATTCCAACAAATAATAGCAGAATACAAATTCTTCTCAAGCACACAAGGAACATTCTCCAATAGAAAACACCTGCTAGGCCATAAATACAAGTCTCAAGTTATCCCAAATGACTGAAACCATACAAATTTTGTTCTCTAACCACAATAGGATGAAATTAGAAATCAAAAAAAGAGACCATCAAAATTATGTAATCAAATACTGCTAAGAAACGAATGAGTCAAAGATGAAAACAAAAAGGAAATGAGAAAATACTTTGAGATAAATTAAATGATAAAAACACAACATACCAAAACTTACAGGATACAGTTAAAGAAGTACTCAGAGATAAATTTATAGGTATAAATGCCTATATTAAAACAGAAGAAAAATCTCAAATCAATAATCTAAACCTACATCTTGAAAAACTGAAAAAATAAAAGCAATCAAACCAACCAAAGGAAAAAGAACTAGTAAAGATTAGAGTAAAATAAGTAAAATACAGAATAGAAGAACACTAGGAAAAACAACAATCAAAGAAACTGCAAGTTAGTACTTTGAAAAGATAAAAAATTTACAAAGCTTTCACCAGACCAACCAAAACACTCAAATTAATGAAATAAAAACCTGAAAAAATGGACATTACTACTGATCATGCACAAATAAAAAGGATTATAAGAAATTCTATGAAGAATTATATGTCAGCCGGGCTCGGTGGCTCAGCCTGTAATCCCGTGCCTTGGGAGGCTGAGGTGAGTGGACTGTCTGAGCCCGCGGGTTCGAGACCCGCCTGGGCAGGCGAGACCTCATCTCTCCAATAAATCAAAAAATTAGCCGGGCGTGGTAGTGCGCGCCTGTAGTTCTGGCTACTCGGAAGGCTAAGGCGGAAGGATCGCCGGAGCCCAGCAGATCGAGGCTGCGGTGGCCGGGAGCGGCCACTGCACTCCAGTCTGGGCGACGGAGTGAGACGCCAACTCAAAAAAAAAAAAAACACAGATCCAAACCACCTAAACTGACTCACAAAGAAATGAAAGAATGTGAATAGACCTATTATAAGAACTAAGAAGAGATTTACAGTAACTTAAAACTTTCATAGAAAAGCACAGTTCCAAATAGTTTTCACATCTGAGGAATTTTACCAAATATTTAAAGACAAATTAACACCAGTATTTCATGAACTCTTTTTAAAAATAAAAGAGATTAGGGAAAATTGTGGATGTAGGAAGGGATATTAGTTAATAGACTTTGAGCTAAAAAACAAAGTCTATTAACTAAAGGGAAAAAAATACAACCTTAAAAAAGCATATAAAAGAGAAGGGAATACCTTCAACTTGTTCTATAGACATAGTATTATAAGAACATGAAAACCAGAAAAATACATCACATAAAAATACAGACCAATATTCCTTATGAACACAGATAAAAATTCAACAGAATATAAAAAGAGCTACACACGACGATCAGGTGGAATTTACCCAAGAAATGCAAGGTTGATTTAATATCTAAAAACCAATTAATGAATATCATATCAATAGCATAAAAATAAAAAATCACATAATCTCAATAAATGCAGAAAAACTATTTAACAATATCCAGCATGTTTTCGTGAAAAAATAATTAAAAACCTGGAAACAGGAAAGATCTTCAATTTCATAAAGACAAATACAAAAGCAAAATACCCCACTGGAAACAACATAATTAGTGGTCAAAGAATGAAAGCTTTCCCTTTAAGATCAGGAAAAGGATAAGGATGTCTACTCTCACCACTTCTATTCAACACTGTACTAGAGTTTATAGCCAGGGATTTTATGCAAGAAAGAGAAATAAAGGCATCCGTATTGGAAAGTAAGAAGTTAAATTATCTCTATTGAAAGACAACATGATCTTAAACATAAAAAGCCTAAAGAATCAACAAAACCATCAGAACTAATAAGCAAGTCAAGTCGGATACCAAAAAAATTCACTGTTTTCCAACACATTAGTAATTAACCATATAAAACTAAAATTAAAAAAAAACTGCTGACACTAGCAAAAAATACACAGGAACGAATTTAACAAAAGAAGTGTAAGACTTGCACATAAAACCACAAAGCAATTGTTGAAATTAAAGAAAGTCTAAAAAACGAAAAGGCAGCCCATACTCATGGACTGAAAGACTTATGGTTAAGATGGCAGTATTTCCCAAACTCACCTATCGATTCGAAGTTAAGATTCTGGCTGCCTTTTTTTTTGCAAAAAGTAACAAGTTCATTCAAAGCCTCATATGCAAACACAGGGGATCCAGAAGAGCCAAATCAGTCTCAAGAAGAGAACAAACTTCAGATTTAAAATTTACTGCCCAACCCGCATCAAGACAACGAGGCGCTGCGGAAGGACGACACACAGGTCGGTGGCACCGAACGGAGAGGCCAAGAGGAACTCTTACGTTGGCAACCAGCTGACTTGCAGCAAGGGCCAAGGAAAATTCCACGAGTATCAAAACCATAATGAGACAACCATTATTACGGCTATTAGGAGAAACACACACACACACACAAACAAAACATAAAGTGCTAGGCCAGGTGTGGTGGCTCATGCTTGTAATCCCAGCATTTTGGGAGGCCAAGGCAGACAGACTGCTTGAGCCCAGGAGTTCAAGACCGGCCTGGGCAGCATAGCAAAACCTTGTCTCTACAAAAAGAAATTAAAAAATTAGCCAGGAGTGGTGGCGCACGCCTGTAGTCCTAGCTACTTGGGATGCTGAGTGGAAGGACTGCCTGAGCCCAGGAGGTTGAGGCTGCCATGAGGCGTGGTGGTCGTGGTCATACCTCTATACTCCAGCCTGGGTGACAGAGTGAAAGCCCAGCTTGAAAGGATGAAAGGAAGGAAAGAAATATAAAGTGTGATGAGAATGTGAAAAAATCAGAATTCTGTACACTGCTGGTGGAATGTGTACTATTTCTATGGACAACAATATGACAGTTCCTCTAAAAACTAACATATGGTCTAAAATATATTCCCACTTTTGGGTATATAACCAAAAGAACTGGAAAAAGATATCTGAGCAGCCGTGTTCCTAATAGCATTATTCACAATATCTAAAAAGTAGAAGCAAACCAAGTGTCCATTGATGATAAATGGATAAACAAAACATACATAAAATGGAGTATTTAGCCTTGAAAAGGAAGGAAATTCAGCCAGGCCTGGTGGTTCATGCTTGTAATCCCAGCACTTTGGAAGGCCTAGGTAGGAGGGCTGCTTGAGTCTAGGAGTTTCAAGACCAGTCCAGGCAACATAGCGAGTCCTCATAGCTACAAAAAAATATGCCAACCAGGGTGGTGCACACAGGTAGTGCCAGCTACTTGGGAGGTTGAGAAAGAAGAATCACCTGAGCCTAGAAAGTCACAGCTGCAGTAAGCCATGAACATGCCACTGCACTCCAGCCTGGGTGACAGAGTGGGACTCTGACTTAAAAAAAAAAAAAGAAGGAAATACTAACGCACACCATGACATTGATGAAAATTGAAAATACTATGGTAAGTAAAAGAAGGTAGTAACAAAAGATGCACATTGTAAAATTTAGCTTGTATGAAATGTCTAAAATGGATAAATCCACAGAAATGAAAAGTAGAATAAAAAGGAAGGAATGAAAAATGCATGACAATGGACAGAGTGTTTTTTAATGGGGTGATAAAAATGTTCAACTGGAGAGTAGTGATGATGGCACAACTTTGTGAGTATATTAAAAATCACTAAATTGTACATTATAAAAAGGAAAGAGTTTTAGTATGGCATGGTATGTGTGGTTTTAAGGAAGCTCTTATTAGAGAAAGAAAGCAAACAGGATGCTATAAAAAGTGAACAAAAAAAGATCTTAGAAATTAGAACAGGAAAAACTTTAAAAATCAAATACCCAAGAGAATGGTTTGAAGAAAAATTTGAGAAAAATCTGTGAGAAGACAGAACAAAACTATGAAAAAATATAAATGGGGGAGAACTAAAGTCAGAGAATGATTCCAAGTGCTCATAATATACTTTTATGAATATAAAGTTATACTTTTAAGAAATTTGCCCAGAACTGAACGACATGAGGTTCCAGACTGAAAAGCCTTCCCAGATGCCCAGCATGGCAAATGAAAATGGTCTCACACAAGATCCATCATTATAAAGTTTCAATTAACACTGGGGACAAAGAGATGACACTACAACCTTCTTAAACAAATCAAAGTTATCTACATAAGATGAAGAATCAGAATGACTTTGGACTTTTCAATAACAAAATTGATAACTGGAACACAATGGGGCATTAGCTTTAACATTTTAGATGAAAATAATTTCTGGCCCAGATTCTAAACTATCAATGTCAGGACAGGAAAAAAGATATTCTCAGACACAAAACATTTTCCCTCTCCACACCTTTTCTCAGAAGTGGAGAACATGCACTATTAAAAGAGAGAGGACACGAAGACAGAAAAGACCTGATCTCCAAGAAAAGGCACATGCGCCTGCAGAGGAAGGTGAGGCGAAGCCCCAGAAAGAAGACAAAGAGACACACACATTAGGATGATGGGTGTGTAAGAGGCAGTGCAGGCAGCCAGTCCAGCTTGAACCAGGGTTACAGGACTTGTACAAATTGGCAGAGAGGTTAATAAGTAGAAAGCACTAGTATGAAATAGGTACATAGACAACTATGCAAATGAAAGGAAAATAATTATTCAGGAAAAAGAAATGGTTGTGAGAAAAGTTAAACATAGTTTATCAAATATTAGCAGTGAGCTGTGTATAGCACACATAATCATAATATAAACTGGATATTTTCCTTACCAAAATGAAAATATAACTATATTTAGTAGATGAGGAGCTCACAGGAGAACCTGAGGAAGGCTAGGAGGAAAAAGAGCTGAAATCCACGCTCCACGGTGGAAAGCAAAGTTATTACAGTGCCCAAAAAACCCCAAAACAAAGAAACTGTTAAACAGTAATGCATGCACATTATTAGGAGAGCAGTAAATAACAAAAAGTTCAATAAAAACAATTGAAAGTGTTTGTCTCTGAGGAGCAGAAAATGGCAGAAGGGGTGAGGCATTACCTTTTTTTAAATGTATCTTATGAACCTGGTTGAACTCTACGTTTATAAATGTCTATGACTATACATATGTATGTATAAAATGAGAGGGATAACGCTGATCGATGTCTCATCTGCTTTTGCCTTGGGTTCTCTCTATAGTAAAGCTTTAGCAAGTAAGCTGAAAATCAAAAAGGACCAATTTTCCCTTTTGAAAACAATCACTAAGTAATCATACCTAGTGAAGGTTTAGAAATGTTTAAAATAGCTAGCAAAAAGTAACTATTCTGAAACCTGCTTTAAAGTTTAAGTCACTGCTTTTTATAAGTCTGGTTCCCAAGTGATGGTCCCAGAAAAAAAGGTAATATCAGTGACCAGTTTTTTTTCCAAAGTTCTAAAAACTAGGCCGGGCGTGGTAGCTTACGCCTATAATCCCAGCACTTTGGGAGACTAAGGTGAGGGGATTGCCTGAGCCCACGGGTTTGAGAACAGCCTGGGCAACTTGGCGAGACCTCATCTCTACCATCAATCAAAAAATTAGCCAGGCGTGGTAGCGCGCACCTGTAGTTCCAGCTACTGGGAAGGGTGAGACGGAAGGATCACCTGAGTCCAGCAGATCGACGCTGGGGTGGCTGTGAGCGTGCTACTGCATTCCGGCCTGGGTGACGAAGTGAGACTCCATCTCATAAAAATTTTAAAAGTAAAAAATAAAATACGTACTTATTGGCTAAAAATATTTTCTAGAAGATTCAATGGGATGAGAGTGAATGTCAAAGTATGCGGAAAGTACGTCTATGAAATTAAGTAACAGAGTTAGATGATTTACATTTCATTAAGTTGTAAGGCATGCCTCACAGAGTATCACACAACTCCACGATATGATCGATAGAAGTTAATTATGTAGTTGCTTTCTGAACATATGTACATGAACTGTGACAACAACACATATAAAACCATGTAAAATCAAATACTCTACACTTCTGGGGCGTCACTAGAGATCCCATGTGGGTAGAGAGATCCTCTAATACTAAGATTGTGTTGACTATCTCCACCTTATTAGCTGGTTCAGTATGATTTTAGCCAACAGATGACAAGATTTAAATAACAAGACAACTGCCCTAAACCCTAATCCAAGCTCCTTCAAAGCGAAGCTGGTTAGTGTACAAGTCTCTTTTCCCAACTGAGAAATAGACAAAGAAAACTGCTGTTCAAATGAGATTACTACGCATTATTTAAGTCACTTAGCTGATATTATTAAGGCAATCTTTTTTTACCATATATTGCTTAGAGATATAATTAATTTTATTCTTTCAAATAAAGTACTCTCTTGGTGAACAAAATCTTAAAAGGAAATTTTAATTCAGCACTAAATCCAAGTTTTGGAAAACATTAAACAAATTCTACAGTATTTTATTAGCTCTACAGAATATTACTAAGTTGAAAAATCTACTATGCTCACAAAATTACTAAAAAAAAACCTAAAACAATGCAAGAGAAGTCTGGATATTCAAGTAATTCATTCATCCATGCAGCATCCATATAGCATATACTGAATTTCTCTGATACTTTAAAAGCCTCATTCCATTTGGGCACATCTGATACTTTAAAGAGGCCGAGGTGAGTGGATTGCCTGAGCCCGCGGGTTCGAGACCCACTTGGGCAACTTGGCGAGACCTCACCTCTACAATAAATCAAAAAAAAAAAAAAATCAGGCGGGCATGGTAGCGCACGCCTGTAGTTCCAGCCACTTGGAAGGCTGAGGCGGAAGGATCGCCGGAGCCCAGCAGGTCGAGGCTGCGGTGGCTGGGAGCGGACACTGCACTGCGGTCTGGGCGACAGAGCGAGACTCAAACTCAAAAAAAAAAAAAAAAAAAGCCTCGTTCCACTTGGGCACATCCCAAACAAAATGAAGGTGGTAACCAAAGACTCTGCTCCTCAGAGCACTAGATCTTGTAACAGATACAAAGAAACACGAAGTGTCTAATGTTTGGAATAGTGTTACAACATGAACATGAAGGATATGACTTCATTTCCCTAGGACCATCCCCTCCATCTTGGTCCAGAATTTTGAGGAAGGATTACAGGTAATACGAGATACAGAAATGTTCATTCTTATTCAGAGGCCCAAGTTTTTTTGTAGCTCCCTTTTAAATATTAAAAACAAAAAACGGGGGCAACCCCTACGGGTCCCCTCCCACTGTGGGAGCTTTTCTGTCCTCTTAATAAATCCTGCTTTCTCACTTAAAAACAAAAAACAAAAAAAAGGAGGACATCAAAGGAAGAACTCATGAAACACGTGACTAAGAGGCTGCAAAAGGTGGCTTCAACCACAATTTTGTCACCAAGGCCTTCGGGCTGGGGGTCTTCAAGACCACTTCCAGGTTTAATAGCTTGTTATCAAGACAGCATAGTTATACTCACAGCTGTGATTTATTACAGTACAAAGTTATACCAAGCACAAACAGGAAAGGACCAAGATGAAGTCCAGAGGAAACCAGGCACAAGCTCCCTAGAGAGTCTCCTGGTGGAGTCACACAGGACACACTCAATCCCCCAGCACCAAGTGTGACACCCCAAGTGAGATTTTGCCTACAAGGAATGCTCCTTAGAGACTCTGTGCGCCAGAGGTACATTACATACCAAGATGCCAAACTCCCAGAAGGAAAGCAGTATTCAGCACTGCACAGTTTGAACACAGTTCTCCGAGAAGGGTGGGAACCCTCTGAAAGTCCACATTTCCAGACTTTTGTAAGGACAGCAGTCTCAGGTCTGCCACGTTACTTCTTTTCTGCACTCACCTCTCTAGATCTCGGTTTCACCACGTCATTTCCCCCGATCTGCCAGTTTGCTGTGGTTGCCTTCCAACAAGACACAGGAAGCCCCAGTGGTAAGATGGAAACTGGGTGAGATGTTGGGCTCATGGCCTGGGGCCGCTGTGAGCTGCACAGCACAGTATGATGTCATCCCTGGGGCAGGCAAGGGTTTCACTCTCAAGACCTGTTTCCCAACAATGGTGGTGACTTCATCATTAAACAGCCTCTACCTTCCTGGCTCCAATTTTCCCTAAGAGACTGTTTAGAATGTAAGTTCTTTTTCCTCCTAAGAGCTCGAATCACTATATATTCAAAGACCAGAAGGGTGAGGCTCATAAAATACCAGAACTTAAACACACACACACACACAAACCGTTCTCACAGACTGCCTTTTGTAAAAAACATAAAAAGTAGTTTTACTTCCATCTGATCATCTTGCACACAGCACAGGGCCCCAGCGAGAACAGCACTGAGACCAGGCTACTCTCGAAAAAAGGAAGCACAGCCCTCTCCCCTGCTCAAGGACCCCGCTGAAGAGTCTGGGATTCACCTCCGCAATGCCTGCCGGAGGAGCATCAGGACAGGCGGCTCCTGCAAATGTCAGTGCTCCATTCTACTTCCAAACGCCTATGCTCCACAACCTCCTTTGTGAAACAGGGTAGACAAAATCAAAAGGCAAATCGGAAGAACAGTTTCGATCTTCACTGACTCACTCTTCCTAGCTATGTAATCTCTCAAAAGTTACCGTGTGTGCCTGGGCCCCTGCTACTTTTATGGCTCAATGACAGGCTACACAAGCTGCTCTACCAGTCCACTCCAGTTCTAACTGTCCAGAATTTCCACATCACTTTTCTGTCAAAGGAATGAGCCAGGCTAAAGGTTTAGAATTCACATGATGTAAATTTCTCCACCATAGTTAAAATTATAATATCCAATTGTTACATCATTAATATTTTAACTATAACAAAGACACACTCGTGGACTCAAGTTGTCTTGGGTCTGATGAGATGCTGATCCCCGTGCATTAGCTTCTATGCATTGAAAATGACATGAGTGAACACAAAACATGTTTTCCAGAGTTGTAGCTTATGAATTTCTATCCAGACTCGTTCTGGAATGGCTTCATTCAAAAAAATATATTCTAAGCACCCACTATACTAGGTGCTGTGAGTATACAGATACAGATATAGAATCATAGACTTAGAATCAGTGTTGAGTTTTTTAACACGAACTGCTTTTAAATGTGCTTCTAAAGTCAGTATGTGGCATGGGACCTGGCCAGATGTTAGGGTGAGGAAGTTTTGCTTCTGAGGAAGTGGAACGGTGGGGAAGTGACATAAGGGCTGAAGGAGATCTCCAGCCAACAATCCTCTGGCAATATATTCTTTGAGTAAAATTACCACAACAAAAAAAGCAGTGCAAATCAAGATGTTAAATGGAAAAGAATCGGGGAAAAGAGCAGAAGAAAGGAAAAAAGTCTGAACTCACCGGGACTGTGGCAATCCTTTTTTACTGAGATCTGCCCTCACACGTTCTCCTACATGTCTGTAAATTTCCACTAAGCTGTTTATTGCTGCATCTCGAACCTAGATGTAAAAGAAGAAATCTTACAGCTGCTCTGTGTCATTCCCCAGTACCTCCTGCTGGGACACAACAGGCCATACACCACCCCAAATTAGCATGTGAACACAATTCCTCATAAACATTTGTCTAGATAAAGCTGTGTTTGGCAGTTTTCACTCCACAGATACAATGCCACAGCGTAGAAAAAATGTAGGTCCCCATCCCTATATGCATGTTAAAGTCCGCATCCCTCAGTTCTTTCCATTCTTTAAAATGATTTCAGGAAACTAGAATTTCTCAGACCATCTTTCCAAAACAGAAGACAATACTACAAACGAATGAATTATACCAGAAATAAAACACCTCGTAAAGCACTCTGTATTTAAGTCAATTAAATAAATATTTAATGAGCAACGAAAGAAGAAACAGAACAAGCTACACAGAGCCCCATATTTCAGAAGCTCACAGCCTCCCACAGGTGATGAAAAAGTCCTAGAAGTCTACCCTCAATACAAGGCAGGATGCAATAAACGTGACTGAAGTGCACAAAGAGGTCACACAGCTTAAAGGAGGAGCAATCGTGTCAGGAAGTCTCAAAAAACACTTTGTGGAGAGCAAGGACGAAGCACAAAAGCAGACGTGCACGGAACATGCTTCAGGCGCCATTGCACCAGGCTGGCCAGACACGAATATGAACACAGAAATCAGGCACAGGAGACAGGAAGAATTTTTTTTCCAAAATTTGGGGAAATTTAAATACAGAGTATATATTAAACAACATCATTTTATCAGTGTTAAATGGTGGGAAAATGTCATGTGATTAGATAAGAAAATATCTTTGTTATTAGATGATATACACTAGGGACAAAAATATGAGGAGAAACCCCACAAGACATGGAACTTACTGATAAAAAATTGTGTATTTATTCTTGCATGTTTAAACTTCAGTCACCCTCAAAGAACGCTCCATTTGATGCAATATACCTATCAAGATGCTTTTCCCACTGCTCAAAACAGTTTTGTTTCGCTTTGTTTTTGAGTGGGAGTCCTACTCTATTGCCTGGGCTGCAGTAGCGCAGTGGCACTCACGGCTACCACAGCCTCAACTTGCTGGGCTCAGGCGATCCTTCCACCTCAGCCCTCCAAGTAGCTGAGACTACAGGCATGCATCACAACACCCGGCTAATTTTTAATTTATTATAGAGACTAGATCTCGCCACGTTGCCCAGGCTGGTCTGGAACCCTTGGGCTCAGGCAATCTTCTCGCCTCCACCAGTGCTTCTGATGTTTTTTGTTTCACCTCTTCCATATCAGCAAAATATTTCCCTTCGAGAATTTTTCTCATTCAGGGAAACAAAAAAAGAGTAACTCGAGACAAGATTTGGTGAATAAGGAGAGTGGAGCATGGGGTCATGCCATTTTGGTCAAAAACTGCAGAATACTCAGTGCGGAATAAGCAGGTGTGTTGTCATGGTGGAAGAACCAGGCACCTGTTTGCCACAACTAGGAGCGTTTCCTCCACAAATTGTGAAACAATCTTTTCAAAACGTCTACCAGATGAAAACTTTGGTTGACAGTTTGATCTGGAGGAACAAATTCCAAGTATACAACAACGGGCCCACCCTCCAAAAGATAGTTCCGGCTTTCTTTGGGTCCTTCTTTGAATCATTATATCTCCATGTTATTCTCAAACGGTTCAAGAAAAAAGTGTATGTCTATATGTGTATGCATGCATGTACATACAGAGATATGGGACAAATGTGACAAAACATTTGCCAGTAAATACGGGTGTTCACTATAAGGCTATCTAAATTTTTCTGTAGGCTTAGCATTTTGCAAAAAAAGGCACGAAGAAATTTTTCTAAACATAAAATGAAGCCAAGGCCAGGTGATACGGGATGGTTATGCTTAATTCAGCAGGCAAAGATAGGAGAACATCAAAGTCATGGAGAGTGAAGGAGAGAAGAAAGAAGCAGAGATACAAATAACAGCTTGCGATCTGGAACACTGCAGGCTACTCTTTGATTTTACGTGTTATGTGATAGGTGACTTTACTCATAATGTTCCCCCTTTCTGGTGGAAAAAGGCAAATCCTCGGCGACATTATCTTGTCACCCAAAACCTTGCGCCATGGACTGAATCGTGTACCTGCTAAACTCAAATGCTGAAGCCATAACTCCCCCATGTGACTGTATGTGGCGATAGGGCCTATGAGGAGGCAATTCAAGTTAGATTCTGTTGTAACGGTGGGCCCTGAAATGAGCGCGTTAGTGTCCTTGTAAGAGAAACCAGGGAGTTCTGCATACACAAAGAAGGGGTCACAGAAGCACAGAGTGAGATGGCAGCTGCCTGCAAGCAAGGTGGAGAGCATGCACCAGAACCTGACCATGCTGAAACCTGATCTCAGCCTTCCAGACTCCAAAACGGTGAGAAAACTAATTTCTATTGTTTAATCCACTCCATCTATGGCATTTTGCTATCAGTTTATTTAGGGAAAGAATTTCTAATGTTAGGAAACATTTTTACACCAAAACACACATATATTACAAAAGCAGTCAATGCTACTGAGTCCTGATTATTATTACACTGCCTTTGCGTACTTTCTCGTGATAACATCTGCTCAGAGCAAATCTCACTGGGTGATTTTTCCTGAAAGAGCAATCAATACCCAGTTAGCTACTTCAAAAGTTTAGGCCATAAACAGTTTAAAGAGACACAGTGGAAAAATTACTAGCTTTAGTGTCAAAGAAGTAGACCCAAGGACCTACTTGGCCTTTAGTATGAGCCACATCACCATAGACAAAACGCGAAAACGCTTTTATAGTCTTGACTTTCTCCTCTGTAAATTGAGAACTGCCCCGAGGACTGAAAGACGTAACAGTTTTGCCCAACAGATATTTAAGTGCCTCAGGCTCACCACCAAAAGGTATCCTAACACTTCAGGCCATTAGAACCGCAGCAAGACAAGAGTCTCATGTATATAAGCACTCCCTGCCAGGCTGTATATGTATGCTTTACAGAATCTGAGGCCTCCAACATCTGGTCATGTTGTTCCTTTCTTTCCTGTTTTCTAAGACAAAGAGGAGGGCGTGGGGTCTGGCGAGGTTAGTCACCAGCCTGAGGCCCACAGCTGGAAAACGACAGAGTGAGGCTCTGAACCCCCAGCTCACTGCCGGCAAGCCCACATTCTTCTCTTTGCTGCACTGCACCCCAATGTAGGTATCAAAATCAGGGCTTCTTACACAGCAAAAACTCAAAGGAGGGCTTCAACTCTGGGGTGAGGAAACAGGGAGGAAGTCTGTAAACTGATGAGACTCTAAACCCACACTGTCCTAGAGCTCAGCAAGCCACACCTCAGAGTGGGCAGCCCAGGAACCACCTGGACGGCACCTCAGTTGGGGTCCCGCAATCCCACCCCGGCTCCCAGGCTGCAGCTGTAGCAGGCAGCGTGGCAGCTCTGCCAACCCCACAGCACAGACGTTCCTTCTCCCCGCCCTCCTGAGTGCTATCAGCACAGCCAGTCCTGCTAAAGAGAGCAGAGAATCAGCAGTCTCTAGATGTGACAAGATGCTTTAGGCTCTGAAGATTTGAATTTCTTAGCAAGACAGATAGTATTCGGCATGGGAGGCCCTTACGATGCAATCCTCTGTCTGCTTATAGTGCTAGCTGGGGAGCCCTGAGATGAAACCAAAGGTTTCCAGGCAAAACTGGAGTCTTTCTTACCTAATAAAGGGACTTCCTGCTGGGCAGGATGTCTCAGACTGCTAGTGCCTTTATCACAGTCACTGCCCCAGTCTCTTCATCAACAAGCAAAGGCTTGTGCTGGAATCCACACCTTCAGGAACACCTGCTCTCAGCTCCGGAGGCAAATCCTCCTTAGTGCACGGCCATCACATAATCCCAGTCCCTTCCCAGAGGCTAGGTCACCCAGGGGCATGGGATGTAACTCTCGACACTGCAACACGAGGGGAATCTAGAGAAAAGCTTCTGGAAAACATCTCTCTTCTCTTAGAAAAAGACATTTGGGAAAAGTGAACACTGGCTGGGAATTTGATGCTATGAAAGAATTGCTCATTCTTGGGGACAGGGGGTGGCAATGGTATTAAGATTACGTTTTAGAAGAAAAAGGGTCCTTATCTTTTAGAGTGCTTAAAAATCAAATAAATGATGTCTAAGGTTTGCTTTAAAATAGTCTAAATTTTGCTTCAAGATAATGGGATGGATGAGGGAAAACAGACAAAATTAAATCAGTCTTATCTAATCAGCTGCTGAAGCTGGCTCATTGCACATGGGATGCATGATGTCACTCTCACAACTTTTGTGTATGACCGAGACTTTCAATTCGAAAAGCTGAGAAAGAAGGAGAGCTCAAGAAGCCTCCCTTTGCAGGCCCGCCCTACATGCAAGCGCGGCCACACCCACTGCTGTATCTGTAAGGACAGCTGCAGAGGACGATGCCCTGGGCTAGGAAGGCCAAGACTTTCAGGCTAAGGCACCACTGGGCTAAGAACCAACCCCAGAAGTGGCCTATTCCAGGCTCCTCATTGTGCAGGACAATAATTTCTCCACTGCTCTAGCAATTCTGAGGCTTCAGCTGCTTGTAGCCAAAAGCATCCTAACCCACACACTCTGTTCATCTGTGGACCACTCTGAGAAGCTTCTGGGGGCTTCCCCTGCTCTGAGTCACTCTGCACTCAACTACTATGAAAACAAACGCACATCCTCTCAGATGGGAGTGATGTGCAGAGCTCATTGTAAACGCAACATCAGTGCCTGCCTGGAGAGCTGTGAGAGGATTCTCCACACACTCGCTGCAGGGACGTGGCAAGCTAGAGGCTGGCGGTGTATCAGCTGCCGAGTGCAGTCACGACGCTGACACAGCAGTGTCCTCTCTGGTCTGAGACTTGGACAGTGAGGAAGGGACAGTCACTCCAACAGTTCAGGAGCACCTGGAATTGCAGTGAGGAACAAGTTCTAGTCCTGGCTCGAGAGGTAGCCGGCAAGACTGGTGGAAAACTGAAGGCAGGAGCAAAAGCACATGCATGCCTACCCCAGAAGCATGAGTGATTAACTTGATTAGCATCAGGGAAACCAGGTGGAAGAATTTCCTGGCGGAAGGGATTTCTGGGAAGTGTGGATGGAGAAAGAGGGAGGGGGGAGGGGGGAGGGAGGCGGAGGGGGAAAGAGGGAGGGAGGGAGGAGATGGCGAGTGTGTGTGGGTGTGTGTGTGTGTGTGTGTGTGTGTGTGTGTGTCCATACACACACGTATATGCAGAGAAAACATTCCTAAGGCAGATGTAAAAACCTGTATTATTTTCAGAGAGCTCAGTTTGGAATACTCAGGCTGTAAATTCTCTGGCTATAAACCTTGTCTACTACATAGTACTAAAATCTGCCCACAGAGCACCAATGGATGAGGGGAAACAAAAAAAAAAAATACCAAGAACCTTCTTAAAAATCAGAGGCATGCAGGCAAAGGACTCAACCTACTATAGGCAATACACGCCTGCCCCCAATCTGGGGGTTTCCTGGCACAGAAATTCCAACCACAAAATAAAGACACTAGGTAAGAAGGGGTAACTTAAATTTAAACAAGTCTCACATAGTCTGTCTTATAAAAGTGAAACTATTTCATCCCTCTGCTTCTTAAAAAAAATTACTTTAAAAATTATAATCTTTATGATGACTTATATAGAGCAGTAAGATGTAATTCCACTTAAATGTATTTTTGCTTTTAAGCTGTATTAGTTACCACTCCTCATCAGTCGAGGAACATCTGACTTTTGGTAATGAAACTAATTATTGGCACACGAAAGTTTGTGTAGTCTACACCAGGGCTGCCAATACTTGGTATAAGAAAAGTATGACTTTTAAGTATTACTTATCACAAGTACCAAGACACTAATACTATCCTACAATTTAGTACATCCATATACTTAAAACACTATACACCTGAGAGTTTCTCAGAAACCCATTGGCACATGGCAGGTGTGTGGTTTCTGCAATGAAAATGACCATCTCAGACTAAGAGGAAACTACTGAGTGACATTCCCCTTTAAGGGTCTTCTACTTGGACCAAGAGGTCATGCCAGCCCCTAAGAACAGTCACCCTCCAAGACTCTTAACAAAGAGAGGGGAGCAAGGCCCTTGCCAGTGCTCCCACTTTAAAGTAGAAACTGAGAGTCAAGATTCAAGCGCCCCCTGCCCCCCAAGGTCAGCTGGCTGCTAAACGCAAAGCAAGGACCAACACCAGCCCTGTGTCTTTAATCTGGCCTTCTTGCACTGCACTAGGTAGCTCAAGTTTTAAGCACATTCTGCCCTTTGGCAGCTTTAAAATGATATGTCAAGCTGTTCAAGATTCAGTGTTATCTTAACTCTTCAACAACTGAATCAACATTTTGAGAATGTGGGACTGTGCTGATCACTTGAAATCGAATCTGTGCTGCTTGCAAAAATAAACAAAACCATGTTAAAATCCCTAAAGAGACCTTGCAAGTTAACCCCTTAGACTTAAAGGAGAAGAATCAAACCAGGGAGCAGACTAACACAAAACCAGATTTGTCCCTTCCTGTCTCTTTCCCACAGAATCTTCAGGCAACTTCTGAATGCTGCTAACTGAGGCAGAAAACTTCAGAGGAAAGGAAAACCTGTGAAGAATAAGACCTTGAAGGCTTATGTGAATGGCTTCAAGGGTTAGAATGTAACTGTTCCGAAATTTTAAGTGTTCTTCACATTCCATGCCCAACGTCTCTCAGAATCTACATAGACTCACAGTCTTTCAGGCAGGGCAATATGGAAGTATAAACAGTATACGCCAGTGAAGAGGTCCGGGAGAAAGAGACCTTTCCTCCACTTTCCATTGGAGGACGCTGTCCAACTCCGTTGCAGAAACAAAACTGGAGACTCAATCAAGCCAGTCATCTCCACCCCTCCCCGCAAAAAAATCCAAGTATCTACACAGTTAAGGCAGGAACGCAGCGTAAGCTCTCCGGAAACATGCGTGGAAGAAAAGGAGGAAGAAGGAGAAAAGGTGGACTAAGGTACTGTGTGGAGTGTGCTGCAATTCCATGCCTGGCACTGGGTGGCTGGGCACTGCAGCACAGTGTCCCCCTCCCCAAACCACATTCCAGACAACATCGCACACGACAGTCCTGGGTGGTGTCTATCTGGTCTGTTGCACATTGTCCCACAAATGAAGTGCATTTAGGGAAGCCAGCCTCCCCGCCTACCCAGGTTCTAAGGTCTCCACAGGTACAGCATGAAGATTCACATCCGCTTTCTGGCCAGTGATGGCATCTGAACGAGGAACAAGTCACTTCACCTAGCCAAGCGGGCTTTTCTGCCCTACAGAAGCGTATCCCGTAGCAGCAGTGATATCCTCAGAGTGTGATCTCTATGAAGGATGTTTTTCACAAAAAATAGAAACAGAAGACCAGAAGAGGGCAGGCATGACAAAATAGCCTACTTGGTAATCTAGAATCCTTTGAAAAATAGTTCAAGTTATTTTTGGGTGTTAGACATGAAAAAAAACAGGAATTTATGTATTAATAATTATGTATTTATTCTTACATGTTTAAATTTCAGTCACCTTCAAAGTATTTTCTGTGCCGGGTGCGGAGGCTCACGCCTAAAATCCCAGCACATTGGCAGGCCGAGATGAGAGGACTGCCTGAGCCTATGGGTTTGAGACCAGCCCGGGCAACTCGGCAAGACATTATCTCTACAATAAATCTTTAAAAAATTAGCCGGACGTGGTAGTGCGTGCCTGTAGTTCCAGCTACTTGGAAGGCTGAGGTGGAAGGATAGCCTGAGCCCAGCAGGTCGAGGCTGCGGCGGCCAGGAGCATGTCACTGCCCTCCAGTCTGGGCGACAGAGTGAGACTCCAACTCAAAAAAAAAAAAAAAAGTATTCTCTGTTTGATGCAATACACCTATTGAGATGCTTTTTCCACTGCTCAAAATCCTGTTTGAATTTGTAAATTTTGATGCCTTTTAGTGCTTCGGCCATTTTTTGCCTCACCTCTTCCATATCAGCAAAACATTTCCCTCTGAGGACTTCTTTCATCCGGGAAAACAGAAAACGCAGCTCGGGGAGAGATAAGGTGAACAAGGATGGTGGGGCCTGGAGGTCATGCCATTCTGGTCAAAAACTGCCGAATGCTCCGCTTGGTGGGGGCAGGTGTGCTCGTAAATCACCCATCAAGAAATGGGTAAACACACTGAAAGAATCTCCAAAACAAATTCACTAAAGCCAGACGCAGCCTCTCACAACAATGCGAGCTGGTACACTGACGCCAATGGGTTCCTAGGACATTCATGTAACGGGGGGAACCTGTACTACAAAGGACTTGCCCTCCAAGAAATAACTCCCATGTTTTGGGGGTCCCCCTCATAAAGCAGGATTCAGTAAATAAAAGCACCTACACTTTTCAACAAAGGCTGAGTAAGAGCAGGAATGGACGAAGGTGGCAAGACAGGCGAGGGAGCCAGCAGGCAGGAGCAAGGAGAGGCGGGAGGCAGCAAAGCGACCGCCAGAGACGGCAAACACCAAGCGCGAGAGCAGGAAGGGGGCGGGCCAGAGAGCCGAAGGGAGGCAGGCCCAGAGGGACCGAGGCCAGGGCGGCCCGAGCGGACACGCCTGGCACAGCCTCTTGGGAGGCGCCTTGGCAATTGCCAGTCAAGATTCAGAGAGGCCGGTCAAGCATGTCTGTTTCCTTTGTGAACCACGGCTCCATGTCCTGCCCTTTCATCTAACAAAGTACTTACCAGTTTGTGTGAGCTGCCATGATAAAAATGACCCTGGGTGAGAAGCAGAACTGAACAGTGGAAAGGGCGGGCACTTCCACAGCCAGACCTGGAGAACCTCATGGACTGTCTGGCAGCTACTGACAGATGAGAGGCCAGCTCCCCTCCCACTCCTACACTCCGGAAGTGGCACCTTCTCTTCAGTGAAGGCAAAATTTGCATAAACGAGCACACACGATTCTTAAGGGTTCATTTCGAGGAGCTTTCACAACGATATATGCCAGTGTCGCCACCAGCAAAAGCAAAATGTTGGCCATTTCCATCACCTTTCAAAAGTCCCCTCGGCACCCTTCCGATCTCTCCCCGTATCTCCATGAGGCAAGCCTGTGCCCCTCAACCAGCACAGACTTGCTCACACTGTACCCATTCCTTTTGGCTGCAGAGAAGGTGACCAGAGTGGTCTTATCTCAGAGGCTGGTCTGGATCACACCAATGTGTAGCCTAGTGATTTCACAGCCCTGTGCATAGAAGAAGGTAGCGTGGCCACCACAATCACCAGTCACGTTTTGTAAATGCAAACGGGTATTAGATATCTTAAGCAGTGATCAGTTCTATAAAGATGACCGAGGCCCCACCCACCTCTCAGAGACACACAGAACACCACAATGCATCTGAAGGTCTACAAGCAACGTCCCTCCCCTGCACCCCGCCTCAGGATTTTCCTTCTCACTTACCTGGCTATTTGGATCTCCAAGTAAATTGCATATATGTGGCACAATCTTGCTTAGTGTTAAAGTCTGTGCTCCGGAGCTGAAACCAAACAGAGTGCTTTATTCAGTGATAATTAAGGAAAGAAAGGTGCCTCTCTGCCCACGCCCCCCCGCCTCTGCTTCCCCAGGGCCCACTGCCACCTCACTCAAAGGCTTTTTCCATCCCATCCACGCAGAAGCCAAAGTAAACACATCCCCATGGCCCCTTTGCAAGTTTAAAGCCTTCAGTGGCATCTCATAAACATGTCTTCCTCCTGCCACCCAGGGCTGTCTCCAGTCCAGCCCCACCCCTTTAAGGCTGGGCCAAGGTTCTGGCCTCCTCACAGTCCTGCTCATCCCCCATCTGCTATCTCCGCATTACTGTTCTGCCAGGGTACCCAGCCCAACTGCAAGTCCCCTGAGGGGCCTCACTTAATTCTCCCAAGTGCTGTGGCACAGCTCTCTGCAACAGGACACTCAGTTATACTGCCAGATGGAAAGACTGATCAAATGCCACAGAGCATCCAGCAAAGCACTGCTCTCCTAGGGAACCTTAAATTAGAACTTTTCACCATCACAACCACTGCTATCACATATAACCTCTATTACTACAAATCTCTTGACCAATCTACCTCCTTAGCATGAATTCCTAGAAATGGAACCACTCCGATCAAAGGCTAGAAACTTTTTTAAAAGCTTCAGCCACATATGACTCAATTTAATGGCTAACACATTAAGAGGGAAACACTTACAAAGTAATATGAACATTATAATCTCAATTTTTTTTTTAAAAATAATATAACCTTACAGGTTGGAATAAAATGCACCAAGTGTTAACAACAATTATTTGAAGGTGGTAGCCTTTATTTTAACCTTATGAGTTTTTCTGATATATACAATCCTCCTTTCATAATCAGAAAAAGTGACTTGAAATTTTTAATTTAAGCCTGTCCCACAAACAAGAGGACGAAAAGATGTTCCACATCAACAGCCACTAGAGAAATACAAACTAAAACCACAACAAGATATTACTAAACACATATCATAATGACTAAAATAAAAAATGGTGATAATATCCAAAGGCTAGTAAGGGTATGAAGAAACTGGTGGGAATGTAAAACGGCACAGTTTCTTTTAAAACTAAAAATGGACTTACCAACTGCCCCAGTAACTGGACTCTTGGGCACTAATCCAAGAAAAAGGAAAACGTATGTTCAAGAATAAACTTGTACATGCATGTTTATAGCAGCGTTATTTATAATAGCCAAAACCTGGAAATCACTCAAATGTTCAACAGGTGAGTGGCTAAACAAAGTGTGATACATCTGTACCATGGAATCCTACTTAGCGATGAAAATAAATGAACTACTGTTACAGTCACCAGCATAATCTAAAGCCTCGAGGGAATTCTGCTTAGTGAAAAAAGGTCATCTCAAACGGTACAGACTGTATGAGACTCCATTTATATAATGCTCTTGAAATGAACGAATTAGTGGTCCAGGGGTCAGGGTGTGGCTATGAAATGGCAGGGTGAGGGAACCCTGCAGGGACGCTGCAGTACACACACACAAATGCATACCGACCTGAAGAAATCGGAGTATGCTCTGCGGATTGCACCAATATCGATTTCCTAGTATGACATCGTACTACAGTAGTGCAAGCTAACACTGGTGGAAAATGGGTAAGGGGAGCACAGGACGTCCCAGTATGTTTCTTTGCAACTGCCTGTACATCTAAACTTATTTCACAAGAAAAGGTTTTTTTAAAAAACTTTAGCCAAGTAAAAATGCCAGGTTCACCAAGACTTACGCATTGAGTGTTGCAATAAGGCAGAGACAGATGCCTTCTCGAGTACGAAAATTCTTGTGTTTGAAGCCTCCAAGCATTCTGTCCCACACATACTGCAGGAGACAAAGAGCAGATGAGAAGAGAGGAGTGCTGCAGCCTGGCACTTAGCAACAGCAGAGGACGAGCTGCTACACGGGCGCCAAATCAGTCTCCCCTCTACCAACCCATCCAATGCCCTCAGTGCATGTGGAAAATGAGGACGTGAGTCACTGTATCAAGTATCCGAGTTAAACTTTTAAAAACACATTCATTTACATAATAGCATCTAATTCTCCCAACAACCCCGGAAGGAAGGCAATACTGTCTCCGTTTTATGGGTGAAGAAAGCAAGCCCAAAAGCGGGTGACTTCCCCAGGATCACACACTGACACTGCCCTCTGCTTCTTCTGACCCTCAATGGACAGTGGGACCCTGGGAGGCAGAGCTGTGTCATCCATCCAGCAGCCCCGCTCCCTAGCCAACAGAGACCAGGGCTCCAGCCAGGCCGCCCAGACACCACAGCTGCCTCCTGTAGTTTACGTAAATGAGCTTAAACACCCAATGGATTAAAACCAAGCATGCTAAGTCCACTAACTTATTCACTACTCATGTTAAATCCACTAACTTACTAACATCACATTTTTGCAACTTACTATTTGTTCATATACATTGTAGGAAGGGGCAGGTTGAATGCTATGAAAATTTTCATCTGCAATACAACAGCTTGAAAGAAATTAAGTCTATGGAGTCACACGCTGTTTGTGCAAGTACACACGCGTACACACGCACGCCAGGTGGCCCCACACACTTCTCTTGCCCTACCTGGGGATTAGCAGCTTGATCCATGATCTTTAGCAGCAGAGTTTGGTCTTGTTCCCTCACAGAGTCTTTAGCATCTCCTAGTCTGTCTATAAGACTTGGCAGCACTGAAAATCAAAATGGAAATTGATCAAACGAAAACCCATTTGGGGCGTCTGTGGTCACCAAGTGTTGCCATACCGATTAACTGAGAAGACGAAGCCCTGGCCTAAACGCCATTTCTCATTCAAAAACCACCCACCCTTGCTCACATTCTACCCTCCTTGCCGAAGTCCATGAAAGTCACCAAAGGAACCAGTAAAATCCTTTGCATGGACAAGCGTACTGTTAGTCTTCATCCTTACCCCTTTCTTCCAGTCAGTTCCCAACATATCTGTAAGTGAACACAATGAAAGACCTTGGCAGGAAAGAGTCACCACAAAAGGAAAATTTGGCCAAGAGACAAGGAGAGGGTCTCCAGCTACCTGATTGAAGGTAGGAAGGACAGACATTTATGGATGAATGCAGGTCTCACTGACCCTGCATGTTCTCAGCTTTACAGCCCACCCAGAACACATATCAGACAGAGTCCAGCTCTCTACCCTTTCCCCACACACCCAAATATGGACCTTCCTGCCAAAAACCAGCTTACTTTCCTTCTTTTAAGAATCTGCAGCTGGGTGCAGTGGGTCACGCCTGTCATCCCAGCACTTTGGGATGCAGAGGCGAGAGAATTGCCTGAGCTCAGGGGTTCGAGACCAGCCTGAGCAACATGGTGAGACCTCATCTCTACAATAAATCAAAAAATTAGTCGGGCGCGGTGGCACAT
>CAUYQG010043163.1:0-29645 GCA_963574415.1 Tarsius wallacei | reverse complement strand
CAGGTTAGTCTCAAATTCCTGGGCTCAAGCAATCCTCCCATCTCCACTTCCCAAACTGCTGGGGTTACAAGCATGAGTCACCACACTCGCCCATTGGAGGATTTTAAATAAAGGGTGTGCAGGAGGTTGAGTGTGTAGTGATCATGTTATTGCACTCTATCCTGGGTGACAGAGTGAGACCTTGACTCAACCCCCCCAAGACCCCAAAACCCTGCAATGACACCCATGTCACTTAGAACAAAATCCAAGTGTTTTACCTTGGCCCCCAAACCTCCACATTCAGCTCGCAGCTCCTCTCAGAGCTCACTGCCTTCTGTGTATTGACTTGCTCACCACTCTGTGTATTGACTTGCATCCAGCCCTTCTTCCATTCAAGGTTCTTCTCTCTCAGGCTTTGCACTAGCACCTCTGGTCTCCCTGGATCTGCAGGAGGCTAACATCTTGTCCTTCCAGTCTCTGAACAGTCACACCAGCCCAGACACAGGCAGACTCCTCTCCCCTCTCTCTACAGCATCGGCGCCTTCTTCACAGCCCTTGTCGGCAGCTGGAATCATTTTATTTAATGGATTGATTTTATGTCTGTCTCCTCTCGGGAGGCTGGAAGGTTCTCAGTGTTGGGGATTCTGTCACTAATTTGTCTTGTCACCAATGAATTCCTTCATTTATGGCAGCTTTGGCCACATAGGAGTCATTCAATGAATATCTGTAGACCAAGGCTGGGCGCGGTGGCTCTTGCCTGTAATCCCAGCACTCTGGAGGCTGAGGCAGGAGGATTGCTTGAGCCCAGGAGTCTGAGACCAGCCTGAGCAACATAGTGAGATTTAATCTTTACAAAAAAATCAAAAATATTAACCAGGCATGGTGGTGCACACCTGTAGTACCAGGTACTTGGAAGGCTGAGGCAGGAGGATTGCTTGAGCCCAGAAGTTTGAGACTGCGGTGAGTTGCAGTCATGTGACTGTACTCCAGTCTGGGCAGCAGAGTGAGACCTTGACTCAGAAAAAAAAAGGAAGAAATTTGTAAAATAAGATCTGAATTAAGTCTTAAATTCAACATAGAGCAATTGACTTTCTAGTCTAAATCAATTTTTAGGACATTTCTTTCATCAAGCTAAAGAAAAACAACCTATTAGACAAATAGCAATATTTACTTCTTATTAAATAATCTTTAAATTTTGGAATAGTTTTAGATTTGCATAAAAATTGCAAATATGATACAGAGAGTTTGCATATGCCCACACCAATTTCTTCCACTATTAACTTTTTGTATTAGTATTGCATAGTTGTATAATTAGTAAATGACTATTGATACTTTGTAATTAACTCAAGTCTCTGCTTTACACACATTTCCTTAATTTTCTGTTTTCCTGTTCCAGGATCCCATCCAGGAAAACACATTATATTTACTCATCGTGCCTCCCGGGACTCCTTTTGGTTGTAACAGTTTCTCAGGTTTTTGTCTGTGATGACCTTGGCAGTTTGAAGAGTGCAGGGCAGGTGTTTAATGGAGTATCCCTCTGTGAGGATTTGTCTGGTGTTACTCTCACAGAGAGACTGGGGCTGTGGGCTTTGGGGAGGAGGGTCACAGAGGCGAAGTGCTTTCCAGGTTTCTCCTCTGTCAAGTGACGCTCCTTGTCTTGCTTTCTTACTGGCTCTTTTCCTTACCTGCTGTGTTTGCTGGTTCCTAGACTGCCCAGGACATGACTCTGGGTCTGCATTTGATGCAAGAAGGGAAATAGAATGTCATCCCACTGTCACAGCATTGAAGTGCACTGAGAGCGGAGTTTCTTTGTTTGTTTTTTAATACCTTTCTCAAAATATGTGCTTTCCTCAAAGGAAGCAAACATTCTGTCCAAAGCACTGCTGCCCTCAAAAAGAAAGTCTGAAATGAGGTTTGGGGTCTTTTCCTTGGTGACTATGTCCAGATTTGAATAACTTATCGCAAGAAGTAAATTTCCCTCAATTTTCCAGTTATCCAGTGAATTTATGGAAAAAAATAATTACCCAATTGACTGGGGACTCCTGAGTTCCCTTGGGGACACACAGAGTATGCTTTAGAAATACATTATTGGCCGGGCGCGGTGGCTCAGCCTGTAATCCCAGCACTTTGGGAGGCTAAGGCAAGAGGATTGCTGAGCCCGGGTGTTTGAGACCAGCCTGGACAACTTGGTGAGACTTCGTCTGTATAATAAATCACAAAAAATTAGCCGGGCGTGGTGGCATGCCTCTGTAGTTCCAGCTGCTTGGAAGGCTGAGGCAGAAGGATCGCCTAAGTTCAGCAGGTTGAGGCTGCGGTGGCCGTGAGCGTGCCACTGCACTTCAGCCTGGGTGACAAGAGTGAGACTCCAACTAAAAATAATAATAAAATGCACAGGAGGAAACATTTCAGATTTCTGGATGGTAACTTGCTATGTTTGGAATTCCAGCACTGTGGTAAGCCAAGGCAAGAGAATTGCCTTAGCCCAGGGGCTCCAGACCAGCCTGGGCAACTTGGTGAGACCTCGTCTCTACAGTAAATCAAAAAATTAGCCAGGCGTGGTGGTGTGTGCCTGTAAGTTCCAGCTACTTGAAAGGCTGAGGCAGAAGGATCACCTAAGCCCAGCAGGTGAAGGCTGTGGTAGCTGTGAGCGTATCATTGCACTCCAGCCTGGGTGAAAAGCGTGAGACTCCAACTCAAAAAAGAAAAAAAAAGAAAAGAAAAAAAAGAAATACATTATTGTCTAAAGAAATACTCTGTAAACCTCTCTACAACTGAAGTGGAACTTTAATTTTATTTTGAACAAACACATACCCAACTTCCCTATGTTGAATTTAAGCCTTAATTTGGATCATTATTTACAGAGTCCCAAAATCAAGTATATTTTATTTTTCACCAATAATTCTTACCTTTTTTCCCTAGAATTTTTATTTAAACTATTGGTCATGCTAATTCTGTGGTCTTTATTTTTCTTCTATTTAGAAACGACCTCTGTGCCCGCCCCCCCAACAACTTGACCACTGATTTTCGTTCTTCCCCTCAAGCTATTTTGAAGCTAAATGAAAATGTTACATTCCTCACTTTGACAGCCAACCTTTTTTGCTTTGCTTTGCTAAAGCTGCCAAGTATTTCTTGCCTTTAAAAGACACTTTGAGTTACAAGGAAGGGGAGGGCCAGATGAGGAATAACACTGTTTAGAAGGATGCTTTATGAAAGAATAATGTGGCACATTGCTGGGCAGTTGAGTAGCCCTGGATTTGGGGTTTGGGCTGATGCTGGTAAGAGGTGTATGCCCCCCTGCTGTGAATTACTTTTCATTTCTGGCAGCATGGCACCTAGTGTAGTCTGGAGAACGGCAGGGTGTGTGCCCACCTCCTGTTTTTGCATGATATTATTCTACATTTTTGGGGGGGGGGGGTCAGGGTCTTGCTCTGTTGCCCATGCTGGAGTGCAGTGGCACACTCACGACTCACCACAGCCTCAACCTCCTAGGCTCAGGTGATCCTCCCGCCTCAGCCTCCCAAGTAACTGGGACCACTGGTGCCTGCCACCATACCTGGCTTATTTTTTTGTAGAGATGAGGTCTTGCTATGGTGCCCAGGCAGGTCTCCAACTCCTGGCTCAAGCAATTCTCCCACCTCCGCCTCCCAAAGCACTGGGATTGCAGGTGTCAGCCACTGCATCTGGCCAATTCTACATTTTGTCTTTGTCAGCAGCTTCCGGTGGAAGACTCCATGATGACAAATGACTGAAACCCAGCTCAAAAAAAGCAAAATGATGATCCATCAGTTCCCCCAAATCCAAGGAGGGACCAATGAACCAAGCCATGAGGAACTTCACTGCTGCTGGGCCCCTGGAACAGTCCAGAACCACGGATGGGTCAGTGATATTCTCCTGGCGGGAAAAGTGGGCAACAGTTTGCCCAAGGTCACAGGATGGGTCATCTCGAAACTGGGCTCCCATATGAACTTCGTGGTTCAGAGGCATGGGGTGGGGCATTAACCCAAAAAAGAGGGGTTCTTGTTTTGGAATAAGGGCCCGTGGTCTGGGCAGACAAAAGTCCACACACTAACTTAATGATGAGCATAGTATTAGAAAGTTCCAGATGTCTTGACCTCTGGGGTTTCCTCAGTTTATCTTCTGGAGAGGAAAGTCAAGTATGTTTCTGTCCTAACAGGTCGCCAGATGGCTCTTCCCATAATCCTGTCTTCTCACATTCTGTTAACATGTAGGTGTTTTTCTTTCCAGTCTTTTCTTCCCTCCACCCCCCACTCCAGAATACTGACTTTTGCTTTGCAGGAGGTTAGACTGATTTGGGGGTTCTTAGCTAATCTCTAAATCTGTGAGCTTCTTTCCAATGAACTTGGAATAGTCTCCCCAGCCAGCTATATTGATATGGAACTCAATGAAAAGTTCTTTTAAAAAATTGTGGACTTTTAGCTGAGTGTGGTCCTCATGCCTGTAATCTCAGTCCTTTGGGAGGCAGAGGAGAGATGATTGCCTGAACCCAGGGATTCGAGACCAGCCTCATCTCTATAGTAAATTTTAAAAAAATTAGCCAGGTGTGGTAGCATGGGCCTGTGGTTCCAGCTACTTGGAAGGCTGAGGCGGAAGGATCGCCCGAGCCCAGCAGGTCAAGGGTGTGATGGCCATGAGCGTGCTACTGTACTCCAGCCTGGGCAACAGAGTAAAATTCCAAATTAAAAAAAAAAAAATTGTGGACTTTTTTGCTCGTCAATTTTGATGTCTTGGTCCCATGAAAGAGAGCACCCCAAAGGTTGGTATAACAAACCACTTTCCAGACTTTAACCCAGACATTACAAGCTGGAGGACTGCAGGACAAATTTGACCCAGATGTGTTGTTTGGCTCATACAGCTAAGGTTTTCGAATGAATTACCACCCTTTGAAATCAAGAGCTGTATCTGGATTTTGATCTTCTCTCCAGATACCAAGAGATGGGGCTGTGCCCAGCCAGCCTTTGTGAACGACTCACTGACTGGATGGCCGTGGCTGGGCAGGCTTCATTGGAGGTTACCCTGGAGTTGTTGATGAGGCCTGCCTGGCTCGTGTATGTTTGTGGCTTCAACCAGCCACTCCCGTTGGGTCGCTGTTCCCAGAGTTTCCCAGGCTGAGGATCATTCTGTTCCACCCACAGGGGCCAGTGTGCTCTCCTTGCCTGCACTTGGCCTCAGGTCCCAGACCCAGGACCGAAACTTCATGGAGCTTGATGGCTGGAGAACGTGCTTGTGAGACTCTCCGGAGGGAAATACTCAGTGCAAACCTGCCTAGGCCCGTCATCCCCCGGTACTTCAGAAACACGTACAATGATCTCTATCTCGGTATTTCTGTTTGTGTCTCTGCCTCTGTTCCCTTATCTTTATATTTACATCGGCGTTTTAACAATACCAAGGAATTCCATCAAATATGCATTCGCCTTCAATTTTTAAACATTTTTATGAGTCAGAGTCTCATTCTATCGCTCAGGCTGGAGGGCAGTGGCATCATCATGGCTCACCACAGACTCGACTTCCTGTGCTCAGGCGATCCTTCTGCCTCAGCCTCCCAAGCAACTGGGGCTAAAGGTATGCCCCATGCCTGGCTAATTTTTTGATTTTTTGCAGAGATGGGGTCTTGCTATTTTGCCCAGGCTGATCTTGAACTCCTAGCCTCAAGCAGTCTTCCCACTTTGACCTTCCAAAGAGCTGAGATTACAGACGTGAGCCACCATGTTTGGCCTTACCTTCAAATTTAACCACACACACACACACACGCACACACACACACATACATATTTTTGAGTTGGAGTCTCACTCCTTCACCCAGGCTAGAATGCAGTGGCATGCACACTCACGGCCACCCCAGCATCAACCTGCTGAGCTCTGGCAATCCTTCTGCCTCAGCCTTCTGAGTAGTCAGGACTACAGATGCGTGCTACCCTGCCTGAGTACTTTTTATTTTATTGTAGAGACGAGGTCTCACTAAGTTGCCCGGGCTGGTCTCAAACCCGCGGGCTCAGGCAATCCACTCACCTTGGCCTCCCAAAGTGCTGGGATTACAGGCTGAGCCACCGAGCCCGGCCAGTTACATATATTTTAAAGGGTAAAGAAACCTCCCTGGTTGCATACTTGACATACATATATGTACTCTTCAGGATCATGGTTTATAGTCCCATGCCTCATCCATAACCAATGGAAACCTGTTTCCAATCCCTGCCGTTATCTGTACCTTATCCTGTACAGGGTTGTATGTACAAACTCTGCTTACTGAATTTTATGCATGACTTATGGGATTTTCAAGAGTAATACTGACCACACCCAGTTCTTCTTATGTGCACTGATTTAGAACCCAGACAAGGCAATTGCTGGAGAGAGAACAAGGAAGAAGACAGACAAGGTCTGGGTCTGCATGGAACTTACATTCTAGTGGAAGTTTTCAGCTTAGCACAGCTGGCTTAAAAGGCATGTGCACCCTTTCCTAGCTTTAAGCAATGGAGCTAATTCATATACACCAAGTGTCAACACATCTTAACACCACACCGTAGATGGGCAGACATGGCATAAATGCGGGAACTAGTGAGAGGTTAACATCATATTCTCTGCTTCTTATCTGCGTGAACTGAAGCATGTATTGCTTGGGTCATGTCATGGGGCCCGTTACAATGGGTCCCTTATGTGGAGTTCATGAAGATTGGAAACAGCAATTAATAACCACCATTTATGGGGCATGTATTATATTTCAGATGATGTGCTCAATATTTAACATCCGTGATATAACTTAATCCTTCCAGTCATCCAAGGGATAGGCACCATCTTGCTCTCCATTTTATATTTTTATCTTTTTTTTTTTGAGTCAGGATCACTCTGTCACCCAGGCTGGAGTGCAGTGGCACGCTCACAGCCACCACAGCCTTGACTTGCTGGGCTCAGTTGATCCTTCTGTCTCAGCCTTCCAAGTAGCTGGAACCACAGGTGTGTGCCACCACACCCAGCTAATTTTATGATTAGAGTCGAGGTCTTGCCATGTTGCTCAGTCTGGTCTCAAACCCCTGGGTTTAGACAACCCTATCGCCTCCACCTCCCAAAGTGCTGGGATTACAGGCATGAACCAACACACCCGGCCATGATCTCCATTTTATAGATAAGCAAACTGAGGCTCAGAGGGTTTTTTAGTAGCTGTCCAAGGCCATCCAGTTTTTAAATGCCAGAGACAGGAATTGTGTGGCACACTCAAAGTTGATGATGAGGAATTTCCTACCAAACCAATCATGTATGGATGGAGGGGAGGGCCCAAGGAGAGGTGGCCTGCAGGCAGTAGGCACAGTGTTCAAGCTCAGAGTTGGTTCCAGTCTTGGTTCTTCTATTTAGCATGTAGTCACTTTAACCTCCCTCATTTATAGAATAGGGGTGCTAGTAAGCATCCCTTCCCATCTTGTCATCTGGAAGACTGAATGAACAGACACCCTCAGGACAGCTTCTGGTTCATGGCTGACCCTCCACAGAGTGTGACTGTTGTGACTGTGACTGTGATGATGGTGATCAGCACTCTGGAATATCCACAGAGACCTGGGTTTACAGGGCTGATGTTTCCCAAATGCCAGCGCTAACCCCCCAAAACCACCCCAATTCTCTCCCGGATGCTCTGGATCTCAACAGCTCAGAAAACAGAGCTGGGAGGGGATCTTTCACCCCAACCCACCTCCATCCCACACCCCCAGTATCTACCCTCCCAGAGAGCCAGCCCTATGCGCCCAGACTTGTTTTCACTGTGCAAGCCATTGAGACAGTATTTTTGACTACTTACCCCCAAATATGTGTACAATTTAACAATGCACAATGCTTTCATTTATACTTATAGTATTTACTTATAAGGTACAAGTTATCTTTTTTATTTTTTTTTAACTTGGAGTCTCACTCTATCACCCAGGCTGGAGTGCAGTGGCACCCTCACGGCCACTGCAGCCTCTACCTGCTGGGCTCAGATGATCCTTCTTCCTCAGCCTTCCAAGTAACTGGAAGCACAGGCATGCGCCACCACGCCCAGCTGATTTTTTGATTTATTGTAGAGATGAGGTCTTGACATGTTGCCCAGGCTGGTCTTGAACTCCTGGGCTTAGGCAATCCTCTTGCCTCTACCTCCCAAAGTACTGGGATTACTGGCACGAGCCACTGCACCTGGTCAGGTATAAGTTATCTATAAACTATATACATGTATTAGATTGACCCACATGAAATTGCTGCTTTTGTAGGTTGACAGCCCAATATCTGAAATTTCCTATGGTCCAATTCCTTGGCAACTTTTAGAATGAAAATATTAGGAAGTTCACTTTTCTTTTTTCTTTTCTGATAACGCACATAAACAGAAACTCTAATCCCTTTTGGTGACCCTGGGCAAAATACTTGTTATCCCAGAGCCTGCTTCCTCATCTGTAGAGATAATAAGAGTCCAACATCACGGTATTGTTGTGAGATTTAAAACATCATATAAACAAATTACTGTAATAAGTTAAGCCATTATTAGCCTAACAGTCTAAGTTCTACATTCACATGGGCTTGTTTTGCAAAATAGAGCCCTACTTCCTGAGCTATTTGGTGACCCACCTTCTTTTTTTTTTTTTTTAATGTAACAGCATATGTTGACATTAATATATAATCGTCATTGTCATGTATAACGACTGTACCATATTTCATCATGTAGCTTTTTAGCAATTATTAAACTAAAATCCTGTGGCTGGGCACCTTGGCTGTCCAACTCCTTCACATTCTTACAGTGTTAGGAGACCTTTGCGTGTGTTATGGGGTGAATTTCTGGCAAGTTCTTCCCACCCTGCTCTGCTATTTCCCTTCCCTCCACTCTGGGAAGGCAAAGCAGGTTTGTTTGAAATTGACAAAAGAAAGTCTTGGCTGGGGCTTTTGAGGTGTGGAGGTGGGCGGGGATGGGGCATGCCTAGGGGGTTTGGTGTGAAAACCAGATAAGAAAGTGGGGGGAGGGGGTGAGTGGACAACCATGGGTTTCCCAAACCTCCTGGCAGGGGGGTGTCAGGATGCTCTTCTTTTGTGATTTTGATACGTCCGACTCCACCCACAATGGAAGCTCTTCCAGGCTGGAGGCTGCAGCACCAGAGAGCCCCAGCCCTGACCCTTCCCTCTTGCTTTCTCCCCTGACTAGTTTTGGTCCACCAGGAAGGTCTGACTCTGAAGCTTTTACTCAGGAAAGTGAAATACAAGGAATTGGTTTTTTAGACATGTTTGGATGCAAAACCACAGCTCTGGGAAAACAAACAAAAAATGATGGAGGCTCCTCCTTAGACAGATGGTAGCGCCTGTACCCGGCTGGGAGCTGGGCCCCGGACCTGGATGTCCACTTTTAGAGATCTGAAGGCAAAACGGGCAGAAAGGAAACAAGAAGGAGGTGCCAGGTGGGGCTGGGTGATCTCAGGGACGTCTCTGTGTCTCAGTTTCCTCATTCGAAACAGGGCCGTTCACAGTACCTTCCTCAGGAGTCACCTTGGGGTTAAAGAGTAATGCCAGTAAAAAGTATCCTACGGTCAGGACATGTGGGTATTACTCACATCCTTGCACTGCTGACCGTAAAACTACATGCACCCAAGAAAAGCGAGGACGAGACTTTGGGCTTAGATTTGGGCATGACAGAGGCAGTCAGGAGAGGCTTCCCAGGGGAGGCAACCAAATCTGCAACCAGCTCTACACCCTCTCTTCAGATGCATTAGTGCCGGAAGCGCGGTCTCTCTCTCTTCCCCCAGCACCCTGCCAGGGCCCAAACAGCTTCAGAGCCTTTGCACATGCTGTTCCTACTTCGTGGAACATGCTGGCCCCACATCTCCACCTGGCCGGCTCTCCCTTGACTTACAATTCCAAGGTCAAATATCGTCCCCTCAGAAAGGTCTCCCAATTGCCCAGGCTTGGTTATCGCTCCCTGGAATCTGTTGACTTTCTGCTCCTGGACCTGCCCCTTCTTGCCTGCGCAGGTGTCCGCCGTACCTTGTACACAGTAGGCGCTCCGTAAATATTTGGCCAGCAGACGATGTGTCGGCAGGTGGAATATCTCCGGCGTTAATGGCATAAAGATCATCCCGGATCTTAGAATCAAGGGTCTGGTTCAGTAGGTCTGGGATGAAGCAGGGATTCCATATTCTGATAAGCTTCCAGGTGGAGAGGTGGGCCACGCTCAGAGGGGCCGGGTTCGAGAGTGTGCCTGTGGTATAGACGTCACATGGGGAGTCAGGGGCTGGGAGACCTCAGGAGGGAAGACTCTGACATTAAGCACCAGGGCTTTTCCCCCATCCCTGCCACTGTCATTTCCTGGCCACATTGTTGATGTGTGCGTCAGTCCTTCCTTCGTCCTGTGATGAGTGTCCCCAGGCTTAGGTGAGCATTCTGAGGCCCGTAAGAGCTGGCCATGGCCTCGAGACCCCTCAGACTCCTGCCTGCCTTCCAGCTTGGCACCAAAGAGGCACCCCAAAGACACTTGCTGAAAAGGGGACAGAGTGCCTTGGCAGGGACACCCTCATCCCCGGGGCTCTGCTGTCCCTTCAGTTCCGCCCCTCATGTACATGTGTGTACCTCTTGGCTGGACTGGGGCTATAACAAGTCCTGTTGCCTCTGCAAATATATATATATATTTTTTGTTTTTTGTTTTTTTTGAGTCAGGGTCTCACTCTGTGACCCAGGCTGGAGTGCAGTGGCATGCTCACGGCCACTGCAGCCTTGACCTGCTGGGCTCAGGTCATCCTTCTGCCTCAGCCTTCCAAGTAGCTGGAACTACAGGTGTGTGCCACCACTCCCAGCTAATTTTTTGATTTTTTTGTAGAGGTGAAGTCTCTCACCACTGCACTTCAGCCTGGGAGGAGACAGAATGAGATCCTGAGTTGCATCTTTACCTTTTTTTTTTTTTTTGCCATAAAAGCTTTCCAATATCCCTCGCTTTTAGACTGACACCCCAGGAGGATGACAGGACAGAGCTGGGAGATATTTGTGAATAGGCATGGGGTGGGTTCACAGGTTTCGTGGGTGAGAACTTGGACATATTTGTGAGCCATTATTCTGCCTTCCACAGTGCGTATATCAGGAAAGTTCACGGTTCTCGTGTGCAAGCCTGGGTGGGTCTCTGGCGTCTCTCTGCCTCAGTTTTCTCATCTGTATACTGAGGGTGAGGAGAACACCTATTTTGTGAGGTTCCTGGAGAAATAAAGGGGTTGATGATGGAAGAGCGCTGAGCAAGTGCCAGCACTGTGGACGTGTTGGCTGCACGGGACAATCCACGACCGTCCCTATCCCCACTCGACTCAGCTGTGCCTTCTGGGGGGCAAGTCCTTCATCCACCTGTGACCATTCCACCTTGAGTTGTTTCTTGACCCCTCCAATCAGGAGGCTGGGCCATGTGACTTTGAACTTCTCTTTCAGTTTTGACATTTGATCCGTCTATGGTCCTGTGTGTATGTGTGTGTGTGTGTGTGTGTGTGTGTGTGTGTGTGTGTGTGTGTGTGTGAGAGAGAGAGAGAGAGAGAGAGAGAGAGAGAGAGAGAGAGACTGTGTGTGTGTATGGGGGAGGGAGGCGTGGGGAGTGAGGGTGGGTGGGACAGAGACCGGGAGAGACATTCTGTGAAATGTTTATATTTTGTGTCTTTTGATGTAATTCCAGCCAAGCCAGATCTTAAATCATGGAGCAGGAAGCTCCTTAAGATTTTTAATTTGTTGTTTTTCTTAGAAATGATTATTTCCACATTGAGTCCAGAGACTCTTGCGTCTCATCCTGTCTCGCCTCCTCATATTGTTCTGAGGCTGCCCACGTGGTGGCTGTTTCCTGCTACCAGTCGGGTGGGCTTTGTACAACACAACTTTTGGTTCAGCCTATCACCCGTCAGCTGTCATACCTTGAGGAGGCTCAGTGTAGCTTGTCCGGGATAGGCCACGGCAGGGGGATCCCTTGGAAGAAGCCAACCTGTAAACTTCCTGCTAAAAACGACATGGTGTTTTATGAGATGAGTTGAGAGGGAGAGCTGGGGTGAGGGGCGGGGGGAGGGGGGTGGCACAGAGTGGGATTTCTTGGGGGACCTTCTCGGCTTTTAATTTTTGACGCCAAGCGCTTGGGCCTGGTTTTGAAGATCAATGGAGTCCAAGAGGAAAAAAAAATCACATAAATTTAATAAGGATGGAGGAAAGAGATACTTTTGATCTTTAAGAGACCGAAGCCCCAAACAAGTCTGAAGTGCATCCCTGGCTTTTAGGCTGATAACCCAGGGGCTGGAGGGACTGAGTTGGGAAATATTTGTGACTGGAGGTGGGGTGGGCTGATGCGTGACCCACAAGTGACTTCAAAGCCTTGTTCTTTACAAGCAAGCAAGGACACCAGAGAGCCTGGGAGGGGCGCAGGGCCGCCCCTGGAGGCTGGGTCTGCAGGAATTCCACACCAAGAAGAGACTGGACAGCAGCTGCCAAAGGGGCTGGGAGATGGGACTTGAGGCCACGGCCATGCCGGGCCCTTTGCAGGGGACAATTTCCCAGGGTTGGGATGGGAGTGAGAGCATGATGGTGGGGCTGGAAGTCAGACAGGGATGGGTTTAAGTCCAAGCTGGCAGTGCTGGGACAAGGCACATGACTCTGTGCCTCAGTCTCCTCATCTTCAAAAGGAGGGTAACTTCGAGCTCATAACATCCTGTGAAGATGAAATAAACTGGTGAGGACAGAACAGGTGCAGCCATGGGGCTTTGGGATGGAAGCAGCCCTCCTTGCTTTTGTCCAATTATAATCAGGGACTTTCAGCGACAACATTCTGACCAGGATCATTCTTTGTGGTGGGAACTGTCTTGCACACTGTAGTATCTTAGCAGCATCCCTGGTCTTTGCCCACTGGATGTAGGAGCAATGCCCCCCAACCCAGCTGTGATGACCAAAACTGTCTCCAGACATTGCCAAGCGTACCAAGGCTCCCCACCTCCACCGACAGCCACTGAGTCATAACTAAAACCCGAGCCTATTGCAAACAAAACAAAAACAAAAGCCAAACCAACGACTGTATAAGACAAGACAGAAGCATATAAAGAAGAAATAACAACCCAGAGACATCAAGAAAACCACTGCCTCCCTTTAAACATACAGATTTCTAAAATTGCTTAATGCAAATACACACATAGTGTACACAGAGAAATGACACATACATTTAGTTTTTAATATAAGGAATCAGATTGGACATGGTTGCCTCACGTTTGTCATCCCAGCACTTAGGGAGGCAGAGGCGAGAGGATTGCCTGAGCCCAGGGGTTAGAGACCTGTCTGGCCAATTTGGCAAGCCCTCATCTCTACAATAAATCAAAAAATTAACCAGGTGTGGTGGCTCAGGTCTGTAGTTCCAGCTACTTAGAAGGCTGAGGTGGAAGGATTGCCTGAGCCCTGCAGACCGAGGCTCTGGTGACTGTGAGTGTGCCACTGCACTCCATCCTGGGCAACAGAGCGAGATGCCAACTCAACAACAATAACAAAAATTACAAGGAATCATATGTAGAAACATTATATATTTTTTTAAAATAGTATTTTAAATTTAGTATATTTTTCTAAGAATTTCAAGAGGAATATATACTTATTGTTAATAGGACAAACAACAAAGAGGTATGTAGAGAAAAAGAATTACTCCTTCCTCTTACTTTTTTTTTTTTTTTAAGAGTCAAGTTTTCACTGTGTTGCCCAGGCTGGAGTGCAGTGGCTATTCCCAAGCACAATCATAGCTCACTGCAGCCTCATAATCGGGCCTCAAGAAAGCCTCCTGCTTCAGCCTTCTGAGTAGCTGGGCCCACAGGTGTGCACCACTATGCACTGTTAACTTATTTATTTTTATTTTTGTTTGGGTCAGAGTTTCACTCGGTTGCCCAGGCTGGAGTGCAGTGGCATGCTGTGGGTCACCACAGCCTTGACCTCCTGAGCTCAGCCAATCCTTCTGCCTCAGCCTCCTCAGTAGCTGGGACTACAGGTGCCTGCCACCTCACTGGCTAATTTTTTTGTAGAGATGGGATCTCACTATGTTGCCCAGGCTGGTCTTGAACTCCTGGTTTCAAGTGATCCTCCTGCCTTGGCCTCCCAGAGTGCTGGGGTTACAGCTGTGAGCCACCACGCCTGACTCTGGATTTATTTTGTTTGTTTTTTTGGGGGGGCAGTTTTATATGATTTATTTATACATTTTTTATTTTAAAGATGTGGGGTACAATTCGGGATTAGGTATACAGGTGGACATCGCACAGGTAAAGTTTGTTCCTCCCTTTGGTCTCCACGTTGCCTGGTTTGAGATCAGGTACTCTTACTGATGTTGCGTTCCACACTGCCCACACTGGGGACTTATTTTGTTAATCATCTCAGGAACAGCAAGTAAGACTGATTAATGGCAGTGATATAAACTTTCCTTTAAAAATAAACTTAAGTCTCAAGTGTCTTTAAAAGAAAGATACAAAGAGAATAAAGGGTAGGTGGCAAGGTAGTAGGGAAACACCAGAAAGGCTGCAGTCTGGGACACAGAAGAAATGTGTCACACCCCCTGCCGATGGCTGGGTGACCCTGGCTGCTCCCTCCTGTCTCCAGAACCTGTCTCCCTTCTCCACAACCTCTCTGAGAGCTGCTGGGCTTGGATGGTCAAGATTCTCACTATGGGCTGGGTGTGGTGGCTCACACCTATAATCCCAGCACTTTGGGATGCCGAGGCAGGAGGATCCCACGAGCCCAGGAGTTTGAGACCAGCCTGGGCAACATAGCAAGACCTCACCTTTCTTTAAAAAAAAGGCTGGGCATGGTGGCTCATGCCTGTAATCCCAGCACTCTGGGAGGCTGAGGTGAGAAGATTGTCTGAGCCCACGGATTTGAGACCAGCCTGGACAACTTGGTGAGACCTCATCTCTACAATAAATAAAAAAATTAGCTGGGTGTGGTAGTGTGTGCCTGTAGTTCCAGCTACTTGGAAGGCTGAGGCAGAAGGATCTCCAGAGCCCAGCAGATCGATGCTGGGGTGGCCATGAGTGTGCCACTGCACTCCAGCCTGGGCAACAGAGTAAGACTCCAAGTCAAAAAGAAAAACTCACTGTGGGTGGAGGACGCCAGACCCAGGCACAGGGTCCAGACAACACCCCTCCCTTTCCTGTCTTTGAGCGCTGAGAAGAAGCTGCCTCCTGGAACTCTTTGGGAGGCCCCGTCAGCAGCTGGACTGTGTCACAATAAGATAATTTCACCTTTGTCTGCAAAGACAATGCTCTCTGCATCCTGGCCTCCCTCCTTCTGAGAGTGATTCTTCCTGAGCTAAGAGCTCTCCAGCCGAAGAGCATCCTCCAGCCAAAATCCTCCACCCACTAGCTGGTGACAGAACTTCCAGCCTTCATGACCTTCTCTTAGGCCATTGAGGGTCTGTGCACCCAGGCTGGCTTCTTGGGCCTGAGGCCTGGTGTTTGCACAGGGCTCGGCTCTCAAGACCTGTGTTGGACTTTGTGCTCCGCTGTCACTGTCTGGAAATTATTATTATTTTTTGAGTAGGGGGTCTCACTCTATCACCCAGACCGGAGGGCAGTGGCCCGATCACAGCTTATTGCAGCCTCAAACTCCTGGGCTCAGGCGAGATTCTTCCACCTTGGTCTCCCAAGTAGCTGGGACTACAGGCACAGGCCATTATGCCCAGTTAATTTTTTGATGTTTTGTAGAGACGATGTCTTGCTATATTGCCCAGGCTGGTCTCAAACTCCTGGGCTCAAGCAATCCTCCTGCCTCAGCCTCCCAAAGTGCTGGGATTGCAGGTGTGAGCCACCATACCTGGCCTGGGAATTCTTAACAGCTCTTGCACAAGGGACCCACATTTTTATTTTGTACTCAGTCTGGCAAATCTGGGAGACAGTCTCGGTGCCAGCCTCACCTTCTCCAGCCCAGCCGCCAGCCCCTCTGAGCTTATGACTCATCCAAGGGTACCAGGACCTCTCAGACCCCCAGGGTCCTGCACGTGTGTTCATAGCTCTCAGAAGTTCTTTAAAGCAGGATTTGCAAGTCCCCGATGTGGGCACAGATAGTATAAAGACAGAAAAGTAGAGAGTACAAGTGGCTGGAGTTCCCAGAAAGTCATGGCCTGCCTTGGGGGCAGCTGCCCCTTAGATCCAGCCACTCACAAAAGCACACCTGGCCATGTTGAGCCCTGAGAGGGCGAGAATGCAGAGTTTAAGACAAATGTCAGACCCTTAAATGTTGGCAACAATTCACTTTTTAAATTTAAGTTTTAATTTTTTGAATTGATGCCTTGCTCTGTGGCCCAGACTGAGTGCAGTGGTACAATCATGGCTCACTGCAGCCTCGACCTCCTGGGCACAAGTGATCCTCCTGCCTCAGCCTTCTGAGTAGCGGGGACTATAGGTGCGCATCACCACACCAGTTAATTTTTTTTTTTTGAGATGAGATCTCACCATGTTGCCTAGGCTGGTCTTAAACTCTTGGGTTCAAGCTGTCCTCCCATCTCGGCACTTTTGGGGGGCAGCTTTTCAAAATAAAAAGTTGGGGGCAAACCTTGTGTGGCCCACCTTCCAAGCAAATCTGTAGTCTATTCTTTTGTTTTTTAGTCAGGGTCTCACTCTGTTGCCCAGACTGGAGTGCAGTGGCACGATCACAGCTCATTGCAGCCTCCGACTCCTGGGCTCAAGCCCTCCTCCTCTATCGGTTTTCTGGGTAGCTGGAACTCTAAGTGCACACCACCACAGTGGGCTAAATCGGCAGTCTGTATCTGGCCCCTGAACCCCCTAACTTGTGACATTTGTATTGGATCACCTGAGGCACAGGGAACTTCTGGCCTGGCTTTCCAGAGAAGTACCACCTCCCTGGAGCCTCCATGACTTCCTGAGAGCTAAGCTGTCATCACCTCCCAGCGCTTACAGGCAGGGCAGGGCCACTGAGCCACAGCTGGTGTCCCCTTGTCTTCTCTTAACTAGGCTGTGGCAGAAAAGGGTAGGTTTCTTACCTACTCTGGTACCCTTCTCACCCCCCACCCCACCCCACCACCACATGATTGGGATTGAAATGGAAAGTCCCAAATCCCAGAGACTTGAACAAGGGAAACATTCACTTCTCTTGCCTGCTTCAAAGGTCAGCCAGCACAAAGGGGCTCCAGGCCTGGATGGCCCCACTCCACAGAGTTAGACCTTCTGCACTCTGGTTCTCTCTACAAGGTTTCCATTCTCAAGAATAGCTCCTGGATCAAGATGGCTCCCAGAGCTCTGGCCATCACACCCACATGCCAGCCACCAGGAAGGAGAAAGGTGAAGAGAAAAAAATGAGAAAACATTCTGCTCTGATTACCTGTGGGGGGAGGTTTCCAGAAGCTTCCAGATCCCCCTTCTGTTTGCAGCTCATTGGGTGAACTTAGTGTCATGGCCATGCCTCGCTGCAAGGGAGGCTGGAAGTGGAGCGTGCATTCCAAGAGGCCATGTTCCCACCTGAAGTATGAGGGTTTTGCTCCTCAGAAGGGGAGCATGGTGACACTAAGGGGCACACAGCAGTCCCTGCCACACCCCCAAACACTCAGAGGGCCTGGCATACACTTCACCAAGCATCAGCAAACCAGATCTCTTGGGCTGCACCTGGCCACTTCCTACTCATTTACAGTCCATGAGCTAAGCTCATCCTTGACAGTTCATTTTCATTTTCATTTTTTATTTTTGAGTCAGAGTCTCACTCTGTCCCCCAGGCTGAAGTGTAGTGGCACCATCACAGCTCATTGCAGCCTCCAACTCCTGGGCTCAGGTGATCCTCCCACCTCAGCCTCCCTGGGATTACAGGAGTGAGCCAGCGCACCTGGCCAGCTTTCACATTTTAAATGATTATGTTTAAAATGGGTAAGAAGCCTGGCACAATGGCTCATGCTTGTAATCCCAGCACTTTAGGAGGAGGCGGCAAGTGGATTGCCCGAGCCCATGGGTTTGAGACCAACCTGGGCAACATGGTGAGATCTGTACAATGAGTAAAAAAATTAGCTGGGTATGGTGGTGTACACCTGGAGTTCCAGCTACTTGGAAGGCTGAGGCAGAAAGATTGCCTGAGCCTAGCAGGTCAAGGCTGTGGTGGCCGTGAGCATGCCACTGCACTCCAGCCTGGGTGACAGAGTGAACTCTGACTTTAAAAAAAGTGGGTAAGAATTTAGGTTAACAACCTTGATGTTGCCTCTTAGCCAGCAAAACCCAAAATATTGACTATCTGGCCTTAAAGTTTGCTGACCTCTGTACTGGACATTTAATAAACTCTTTGAAAGATTTGCCTTTTCAAGTGTTTACCAGCCATTTTCCAGGTGCCAAGTCTGAGATGCAGCCGCGAGATGCCCTGGGGAATGGGGGCGGTGGGTGTTCAGGGCCAGGAAAGAGAAGAAATAAGAAATAATGAGTGGAATGTAATTAACGCATTTCAACAGCGCTTCCTGCTGTAAAGTGTGGGGTGCGCGGGATGGTGCAGCTCATCTCTTTTGAGCAGGCTGAGGACGGGTTGAGGAAGGGATGGTTATCTGAACTCAGAAGTGGAAGGGGTTGGTTAACCTGGTTAGCAGGGGGACGTGTGTGGCCAGGAGTTGAGCATTTCAGACACAGAGAAGTACAAGGAGGAAGACCAGATGGTGGGAAAGATGTGATGTTGTCTAGAAGAGGCACTAGGCAGTGTGTGTGTGTGTGTGTGTGTGTGTGTGTGTGTGTGTGTGTGTGTAGAGGGGAGAGGCACCATGACTCACACCTGTAATCCCAGAACTTTGGGAGGATGAGGCAGGATGATTAGTTGAGCCCCAGATTTGATACCAACCTGGACAGCATAGTGATAACTCTCCAAAAAAAGAAAAAAAAAAAGAAAGAAAGAAAAAGAAAAAGAAAATAAAAGAAAAATATTATCCAGGTGTGGTGGCATGTACCTGTAGTCCCAGCTACTCAGAATGTCGAGGTGAAAGGATCACCTGAGCCCAGTAGATTGAAGCTGTGATGAGCCATGCTTGTGTCTCTGCATTCCAGCCTGGACTTGTCTCAAAAAAAGAAAAGAAAAGAAAAGAGTGAAGGAGATGAGCAAGAAGCAGCATGAAAATGAATAAAGCTTGGCCAGGTGTGGTGGCTCATGCCTGTAACTCCAGCCCTTTGGGAGGCTGAGACAAGAGGATTGCTGGAGCTCAGGAGTTTGAGACCAGCCTGGGCATATAGAGTAAAACCTTGCATCTAAAAAAGAAAAAAGAATTTTAAAAAATTGGGTGTGGTGGTGTGCGCCTGTAATCCCAGCTACTCAGGAGGATGAGGCAGAAAGATCATCAGAACTCAGGAGGTCGAGACTGTGGTGAACCGTGATGGTGCCATTGCACTCCAGCCTGGATGACAGAGTAAGGCCCTGACTTAAAAAAAAAGCAGGAAAACTTTGGCTCCCAGGACCCGTAGGGCACCTGTCTGCTGGGGCTGTTCATGTGGGCCCCATTTGCTTCAGTCTGTCTCCAGCAGTCTCTCAAATCCCACAAACCAGCCATTTCTAAAATGCACCCACTGTCCTCCTTCCTTTTATCCCCCCTCAGTCTCTTAGGGGAAAAATGCAGCGATTCCAGAAAGACTGGTCCAGCCACATGGAAAGCGGCCCAGGAAACCTGGTGATGGCTGCAAATGCCGTGAGAAGAAAATTGTCCTGTAATTGAAGGGAAATCTTTATTAGGATTGTGAAGGACTTCTACTAGCTCCTTTCATCTGTGGCTTGCTCCACGCTTTAATTAATTTCGGTCCAGGAGGTTTCCCAAGCCCCCAGACGCACCTACCTCTCTTAGGGATCAAGACTTCTGTTGCAGATGGGGAAACCAAGGCCAGAGAGGTCCTGGCATATGGGGCTTGGAGGAACAGGTCCTGCATTCGAGGGCTGGTTTCTGAACACTTCAAGCCCCAGGCTTTCAGGAAAGAGCCCAAAGCCAGCTGTTTCAGAGAAGAGGGAGCATTTCTACCTTTAAAAAATGCATTTTTCAAAAAATAAAAGAAAGAAACACAGTAAATTAGATTATACAGTAAAAATGTTTTTGTTAAAGAACTGATTAAATCATATTTTATAAGTGACTAGGAAAAAAGACACATAAGCATAAGGAAAACTTGTGCCCTCTTTTACTTTATTATTATTGTTTTTTGAATCGGAGTCTCACTTTGTCACTCAGGCTGGAGTGCAGTTACACAGTCAAGGCTACTGCAGCCTCAACCTGCTGGGCTCAGACAATCCTTCCGCCTCAGCCTCCTGAGTAGTTGGGACTACAGGTGTGCACCACCATGCTGGGTTAATTTTTTGATTTGTTGTAGAAATTAGATCTCACCATGTTGCCCAGGCTGGTCTCAAACTCCTGGGCTCAAGCAACCCTCACGCCTGGGCCTCTCAGAGTGCTGGGATTACAAGTGTAATCCGAAGTGCCCGATCCTTCTTTTTCTTGATTCTTGACTGAAATTCAACTCGAACTGGTTTAAACAAAAATAATAGTTTATTGGCTAACATAATGAAAAAGTCCAGGAGGTAGGTCTACCTCCAGGCATGTCTGGTTCCAGGGCTTACATGATATTGCCAACTTTCTCTCTCTCAGCCTTCCTTCTTGCTCTCTGGTTTTCTCTCTCTCTCTCTCTCTCTCTCTCTCTCTCTCTCTCTCTCATCTTTTTTTCTGTCTTCAAGTTTTCTTTCCACGTTCTAGACTCTCCATGGGATGGCCTTAGCAGCTCATAGAGTTTCTGTTTTGCAATTTAAGAGAAAGATGGCTTCTTCCCAAGAGATCCAGGAAAAATCCCCAAAGGAAACAATGTTACAAGGCTCAGAGATAGTAAAGAGGACTTCAAAGAATTTTGCTCATTGCTTTGACAATATTTCTCCCTTGGGCATTTAAAGTGACGTTTACAAAGTTTCCAATTGCTTTCAACTGCGTTTTTTGGTTACTGAGCTGATTCTTGGAAATTATGTAGAAAAACAGACAACAGACACACGCAAATCATCACTCATTATCCCACCAAGTTAATACAATCACTGTTATTATTTTGGGGTGTCTTCTTGTCTGGGTCCCAAAGCATTTCTGTGCCAAGTGAAATTGTGGTGGTGATGGGAGGGGTGAGTATGGCGTGTCTAAGCTTTGGAGCCAGATGGACTTGGTCTAAATTCTGCCTCTTTTATTCTTATTAAGTGCACAACCCTTAAGCAAGCACTGCAGGAGGAAAGGGAGACAAAAGGCTCTCCAGTTGGAACAACACTCCAGAGCTGGATGCTGATTGGACCACTCCTGACCAATGCCTGTGGCCAGGGGAATGCCACATGCTGATTGGCTAAGGTTGGTGTTACCTGAACCAATCACCATGAAAGGCAGGGAAGGAGCATGCTGATTGGCTTAGACAGATGGAGGCGGCTGCAGGGATGGAATAAGGCTGTGGATGTGTGAGACGCGACCACGATGTGGGTGCAGGCTCCCAGGAGACTGGGACCTTGGAAAAAGTGGCTTCTTCTCCAGGCATGGCCCTGAGACTGTGCCCTCCAACTGTTCCTTGGCCTGTGTCCCTCTGCTCACCCGCCCACATCTCCAGCCAGGGTCAAGCCACCTTCCAAAGAGGCGCCCTCCTCCTGGGCTTAAGGAGCCCTAACTGCTGTCGCTCAGAGGCCAACTCATCTTTTGTTTTCTCCTTGTCAAAACATGATTTTTCCCCCCTCTCACTCTGTCGCCCAAGCTGGAGTGCAGTGGCATGATCTTGGCTCACTGCAGCCTCGACTCCTGGGCTCAAGTAATACTACCACCTCAGCCTCCTGAGTAGCTGAGATTACAGGCGCGTGCCACCAAGCCCAGTTAATTTTTTAAACATTTTTTGTAGATGTCCCACTATGTCGCCTAGGCTGGTCTCAGACTCCTGGGCTCAAGTGAACCTCTTGCCTCAGTCTCTCAGAGTGGTGGGATTACAGGCATGGGCCACCACACCCAGTTGGGGTTAGAAGAAAAATATGGAGGAGGAGTAGGAGAGGTAGAGGAAGAAGAAGGATAACTCTCATAAAAGTAAAAGCTCAAATCTCAACTCCAGTGGCAAATTGTACTTTGAATAAATCTTAACGAGCTAGACTCGGAACCACTCTATGGGAGGCAGCGAAAAGCATCAGATTTAAGTTTCTCATAAAGGCAGAGCCAAGCAGAGCAGAGTCCTGAGAGGACAGATTCCTCGAGGCTTCTGAGGAAAAGACTTTAATCATTGTCATCAACACCCGCCACTTACCATGTGCTTGGTGCTTTGCTAAGTGTGATGCCAACTATCTACAACCCTTCCCATGGCTCTGTTTTACCAAAGAGGAAACTGAGGCACAGAGTGGCGACATGGCTTGCCCCAGGGCATGCCATTTGCAAGGCGAGGGGTTGTGTGCCCTTCTCCCGAGCTGTGTAACTACTGCCCTTTGCTGCCTCCCTCTGGGTCTGGGGTTTGAGAAAGTTTGCAGGGTGAATGTCTGGAGGGAATTGGGATTTGAGACAGCCAGAGCCTCCCTTCCTAGGCTCTCAGTTCTGTTGGGGTTTGGCTTGGTCTCCGTAGGACTAAACTCAAGCTAGCTGGAGAAGGGGGCTCGTCCTTTCTGGTTTCCTGCTCCCCAGATTCTCCCACAAAGCAAGTTGGCTCCAGCAAGCCCGGAGTCGCTGTCTTCTTGTTTTTGTAGATGAGAGCAAAACAGACAGGGCGCGCGCACACACACACACACAAATCCACCAAAAAACCAAACAAACAAAAAACGACTGCAACAGGCAATACCCTGGGACTTAAGGAGGAACGAGAGTCCCTTCTCATGAGAACTTCGTGAAGCAGACCGGGAAGAGTCTAGAGCATTTCACCCAGAGGCAAGTGCTGAGAAGGCAAGAGACAGAGTAAGGTTGTGGAGAGACACTGGAGGAGGCACTTTGGGTGGGCAATCAGGGAGGGCCTCTCTGAGGAGGTGACAGGAAGCAAGGCCCTGGAAAGGTGGAAAGAGCCAGCTATGGGAGAATCTGGGGAGAGAACATTGCAGGCTGGGGGGCAGCAGAGGCTGAGAATGGAGGCTGAGCAAGGGTTGGCCAGGGTGAGAGAAGAAAGGGGACAAGCGGGGGGACATCCTGGAAGAGGGACTGCCTATGATTGCTCATGCCTGGCATGTCCTTAAGCCCACGCTTCTGCCACCATCAACTATGGTGTCACCTGAGTCTAGGCCCCAGGGGTCTCCCTGGCCTGGTGACCTGAGGGCTCACTCAGTGGCCAAAGGACATGGCCACGTGGGCCTACAGAGGGAGGGGCTACATGAGGCCAGGAAAGGAAGTTGCAAGTGAGAAAGCTGCCTGCACCCCAGGGACTCTCGGGGCTGCCCTCAGGGTAATGCATTTCTCTGAGTTTGACAACCCAGGGAGGGGACTGTGGCCGGCCCAGCTGCCAGCTCAGCGTGCTGGCAGAGAGGAAGGGCATGCTTCGTTGAGGAAGCGCTGGCAGTCACTCACAAAACGCCCTCTTCTTTCTTTCTTTTCCTCTTTCCAGTTCAGAGCAAAAGGCACCGCCTTATCCTCGAGGCGACGTCAGGTTGTTTTGCAAAAGTGAAAATTGATATTTGCTCTCTGAGCTGTGTTGATCTTCATTTTTGTGGCCCTCCAGGCAAGCAAATAAGAGCATCTCAGTTTCCGGGCTGGAAAGCGGGATGATGCGGTGACAGAGGGCAGCAGCCCAACATTTCGTATGGATGATTTGTTTAAATATCCACTGGGCCTGTTTAAACATTCCAGATGGCCAAAATGCTGTCCTGGGGAGGCAGTATGGTACACATTTAAACAGCTGAGGGCATGGGTCATGAAAACTTGGGTTCCATCTTAGTTTTGCCTCCTACCAGCTCTGAGAATTTGGACAAGTCTCTTATCCTCCATGAGCCTCAGTTTACTTGCTTGAAAAATGGGCATAGCCTTTCTCATAGGATTGTTGTGCTTAGCATGGTGTCTGGAACACGACAACAGTTCATGAAATTTAAACCATTCATAGAATAATAATGATTAGAGGTATAGTAATAGTGAATGGTAGATTCCTGAGTCAGACTTTCTAGGTTCAGTTACCTGACTCTGTCACCTTCCATCTGTGTGACCCTAGGCAAGTGACTTGACTTCTCTGAGCCTCAGTCTTCTCATCTACAAAATGGAGATACTAGTAAAACATAGCTAGAATGAGGATTAAATGACTAGGAACTTGAAACAGGCCTTGATGCAGAAGAGCAGCATATGACTGTTATTATAGCATTAGTAGTGCTATTTTCTTCTTCTTCTTCTTCCTCTTCCTCTTCCTCTTCTTCTTCTTCTTCTTCTTCTTCTTCTTCTTCTTCTTCTTCTTCTCTCACTCTGTTGCCCAGGCTGGAGTGCAGTGCCTCCATCATGCCCACCATAGCCTCGACCTTCTGGGCTCAGGAGATCCTGCCTTCTCAGCCTTCCAAGTAGCTGGAATTACAGGCCTGCCCCACCATGCCCAAGTAATTTTTTTTTTAATTGGAGAAACACAGTCTTGCCAAGTCGCCCAGGTGGTCACGAATCCCCGGGCTCAGGCAATCCTCTCCACCTCCCAAAGTGCTGGGATTACAGGTCTGAGTCACTACGCCTGGCTGCTATGTTATTATTCTAATGCTAGAAAGTATTCCGGAGCACAGGGACTTGCCCCTGTTTTCCACTGTGTCTCTAGTGTAGTGCTGAGCAGACAGTAGGAGCTCCATAAATGTTCACCAGCTTCGTTGAGTAAATGAAATGGGAGGCAGCGAATCACGCCCCAGGTTCTCTGCAGATGGAAAGAGCTGGAGCCCCTGCATGGGCTGAGCACTGTGGTATGTCTAGGATAGAAGCTCCTCTCCCTTCCAACCATGCAGCTGTCCTTCCGGTCAAATCTGGTGCCCCAGATACACGCACTGCTCAGCAGATGGGGTGCAGAGGCTTCTCGGCTCCCTGAAGACTTGCAGCAGCCAATGCTGAACACTCCTGGTACCCCTGTGTTCAGTCTACTTGCATCTCCAGGCTGCCCACACAGTAGGCACTCAGGCAGGTGGATGGCACTGCACAATGGCATTTCCATGGGATTTTGTGTTCCCATGTCAGACATGTTTCCCCCCTCAACCTGGCATACACAGGCCATTGGGGGCAGAGTCAGAGCAGAGGCCAGGCCAGCGGAGTCATTGCAGGAGCTGCTGTCACCTCTGGGACACTCGCTTGTCCCTGGGCAAGGTGACGACATAGAGAAAATGTTATTTGTCACTCTCAGGCATCTGTGGTTGTGAGGATTATTTTGGGCTGAGGGAGAGAGGATGATACTTACCCTCTAAGGGTTAATTTTAGGTGTCAACTTGACTGGATTTTAAAAACACACAAATAACCAACAACAACCAAAAACAAAACCAGCCAGGTGCCGTGGCTCGTGCCTATAATCCCAGCACTTTGGGAGGACAAGATGGGGGGATCGCTTGAACCCAGGAGTTGGAGAGCAGCCTGGGCAACATAGTGAGACCTCATCTCCATAGTTAAGAGTACCCAGTCTCAGGTCTTTTGTTATAGCAACATAAAACAGACAGAGACAGAAAATGTGTCCCAGGAGTGGGGCCGTTGCTATATAACCTGAGAATGTGGAAGCAACTTTGGAGCTAGGGAAGAATTTAGAGTGAGCAGGTAGGGTGATTCCGGCGAGGGCTCAGAAGAAGAGAATCGCTGTAGGGAAGGTCTGACTTTTCTTAGAAATGACCTGGGGATTTGTCATCAGAATGCTGGTAGAAATATGTATGGTAGACCATTCTGGTGAAGACTCAGATGAAAACGAGGACTGTCTTATTGAAAACTAGAGTAAAGGTCATACTTGTTACAAGGTGGCAAAGAAAATGACTGAGTGGTGTCCATGCCTTAGGGTTTTCTAGATAGCAGTACTTAAGAGTGATGAACTAGAATATCCAGCAGAAGAAAATTTTAAGCAAAATACCATACAGTAAGATGTGAGAGGAGAGAAATGATTTAATGATGGAATTTATAACTAAAAAGGAAGCAGAGTGGAGAGATTCGGAAAATCTGCAGTCTGACCATGTAAAAAGGGAGAAGGCACAGGATTTCAAAAAATGTTTGAAACTGTTCCCACCAAACCACACAGACTCTCAGATAATTTGTTTGCTTTTTTCTCTGCAATTACACGTATTTTGGTGGACATGTTTATGAAGCTCTCATATTGCATTCTTAAGACCCTGAAGGGTGGCCCAGACAACTGGGCATCTCTCTCTAATGCTTCTGCAAGGAGATGGTGACTTTGATCTTGAACTCCCCTAGAGGGGCAAGCTAGGGTTGGAGATCTATCATTGGCACCAAGGGGGCATTTGGGAAGCAGTCAGAGTTTTTAGGTTTTCTGGAACACAATCTCAGTTAAAACTAGTTAATGCCAGAAAAGATACTGTTTGCTTCCCAGAGCTGGGAAACACAAGGGTGGATCCATGGACTCACATGTGTCATCGGAGTACTCTCTTTTCCAGCTCTTCCCTCTCTCTTTTTTCTCTGTTTGGCCTCTTGTTCTTTCATGGAAGGATTTCCTCTGTGCAGCTCTGTAAAGGTGGTGAGGGGGCATGGGCATGAACAGAGCCAGACTTACCTACAGTACAGCTGTGCCCATGGCAGTCACAGAGGCTACAGAGAGCCTGAGTGTCTCAGGGTCTGCCATAAAAATCCCCGGGGCAGGGCCCTAATTGGCCCAGCCTGGATCATATGCATATCCCTGGGCCAATCAGAATGGAGTCTTGTGATTGACCAGTCCTAGATTACTGTCTGTCTCTAAAGGGAGTTGTGGGGACCTGTTTGACAGCCAAAGCAGAACCATGTGGGGCGGGGTTAGGCCTCAGTAGTGGGAGGGAGTTATTTACCAGAGAGGAAGAGAGAGATTGGGCAGAAATCAACCACAGATTTCCACTACCAGGAGAAAGTTTTCTTGCTGGAAAAGTGGGAAGTCACCCAGTGACTTCTTGTGGACTTAGCCCCAGGCTGGTGTGGAATTGTGTGACTGGTGTGGGATTGTGTGGCATAAATCTCTGATCTTCACCTAAAAACAGGAAATTTGAGGGGTCTCCACGTCCTTGGGGACCTTATCTGCCATCTCAGGAGAATGTTAAAAATTAGAAAGAAAACATTTTTCATGACTAGAACATGACTGGTCCTGATTTCTTCAAGTATGAAGAGTTTAGAGTGGGAGAATGTTCCAGGGCCAATGGCTCAATTTTGTTCCAGTTTCTAATTTTGTGCATCCTTCAATGCCCATGCCATTCCAAGGGCTGGGTGTGCAGCTGGACCAACTAGGAGCATGAAGAAGGGCTCATGGACACAACTTTGTGAGAGTTTAGTGCTTTTAAGCCAGAGGTCACAAAGTGATGGCATGCTTTCTTTGGCCAGCACAGAGCTTATGGGGGAAAAATTCAAACACTTGCTAACATTTATGGATTGGAGTATTTCCCATGAAAGCCTGGATTTTCTGCTTCTCTAGGAAAACCAGAAGGTCTGGTAATACTGGCCCCACAGTCACACATGGGCACAGTTGCTGGAGCTGAGAAACAGCCCCCTTTAGGGACAAATCTACCTACCACCTGCCTTGGTAAATAAAGTGTCATTGGAACACAGCCACACAGGCTGCCATGATGGCAGAGTTGGGTAGTGGCAACAGAGATGGTGCGACCCCACAGACTAAAGTATTTATCATTATGGCCGGGTGTGGTGGCTCATACCTGTCATCTTAGCATTTTGGGAGGCTGAGGCAGGAAGATTGCTTGAGGCCAGGAGCTTGGAACCAGCCTGGGCAACAAAGCAGGACCCCCATCTCTACAAAAAGTAGAAAAATTAGCCAGGCATGGTGGTGCGCATCTGTAATCCCAGCTACTTGGGAGGCTGAGGCAGGAGGATCACTTGAGCCCAGGAGGTCAAGGCTGCAGTGAGCCATGATCATGCCACTGCAATCCAGCCTGGGTGACAGATAAGAGAAAATAAAATAACAAGATAAAATATTTATTATCATATATATTTATATGTTATATTTTTACTATCTAGCCTTTCAAAGAAAACGTTCGTCAGCTCCTACCTTACCCTAATGCCTGGATAAAGGAAGGAATTCAATGCATTGTGACTTATTATTCGTGGAGTGCAAACGGTCCCCTCTCAGTCATCTGTTGCTGACACTCAGTGCTGGAGCCTTTAACAGCTCACTATGCCTCTCACCCGCCTCTTTATTACCTGGCCTAACTGTTGCGCTCCTTGCTTACATATGAGATACAGGGCTGATCACGGCTCTCTCTCTCTCTCTCTTTTTTTAGTAGAGAGAGGGTCTTGGTATGCTGCCTAGGCTGGTCGCAAACTCCTGGCCCGAGCTGATCTCCCACTTTGGCCTCCCAAATTGCTTGGATTACAGGCGTGACTCACCGTGTCTGGCTGACTACTTCTTCATATGGCTTTTGTGGAATACTTAATGTGGCCACAGTCGGGGGCAGAATTAGGGTTTGCCCTCTCTCCCTTTCTGTGCATTGGATCGGGTCTGTCAGCCAAGTCAAGCAGGATTTGGCAGGCTATAGCTTAAGGCTCCATGGGAGAAAGGGCCAGTTGGTGTTGGCTTGTGTTTCTCAGTGGAGCATGTGTGGCGACTGGCTGAGGTTTTCTGTGGCTTCTCAGTGACCTGCCTTTGTGCTGGATTCCACACCTGGCTATACACCAGGGACCTCTGCTTGCAACTGTTCAGGGAGCTTGACTTATCCCCAAGTGTTGGGGGAGCTCATCAGTGCCAACCTCTAGCCAGGGTGGCCAAAGTGAGACCACAGGTGGTACCCAAGGATGTCAAGCAGCAGCAAAGGGCACTGGTGACCACACAGACCAGGCGTGTCCTTGGGCAGGGCCTGCATCATGGACATGTGGAGCTGGACAGTCACATAGACCACCGTGCTCAGAATGACCTTGCGCTTGGGTTAGTGCTCTGTGGTTGATGTTCTGAAGCTCTTACTCATTTTTGAACATTTGCCTGGTGTCCTGCTGCAAATTTACATCACCAGCTTTGTTTTGGGGTATGGGATGGATTTGGCTTTCGGTTCTGGAGGGACTGGGGGGCCCTGTGGGGTGATTGTGGGTGAGCTAGCATCAGAAATGGCCTGGTTTCCTCGTGGGCCTCACAGCTCCTGCGACTTCCGGGGCTGTGCCGGGAGGTGTCACTGCAGCTGGACCTGGAGGGGGCAGGGGCAAGACAGCAGCAGCCGCATCATGGAGCGACTGCCGGGCGCTTTCTGGTCATCATCTCGTCCCCCCCACAGAACCCTGTGAGGGGCCGCCCCTGTTCAGCCCGTTTGTAGGTGCAGGATTTGAGGATCAGCCAGATAAGGATTTTGCCAGAGGTCCGTCAGCTCTTAATCCTGTGGATGGGGAGGATGTAGCCATCTGAGTTAAGAACTCCTGGGGAATGTTCTTCAATCTCTTAGGTCTGAAGTTTCTGGTCTGGAAAATGGAAATGATTGCAGCTCTCTTGTACTTTCTTTCTTTCTTTCTTTCTTTTTGTGTTGGAGTCTCACTCTGTCACCCAGACTGGAGTGCAGTGGCCGCTCCCGGCCACCGCAGCCTCGACCTGCTGGGCTCCGGCGATCCTTCCGCCTCAGCCTTCCAAGTAGCTGGAACTACAGGCGCGCGCTACCAC